>JAODAL010032290.1:0-47152 GCA_025379985.1 Phyllomedusa bahiana
AAAGTGAATAAATTTTATCTATTTCACTATTGGATATACAGAAAGAACGCCACAATATATGTCTGCATTTCATGCTAGAAGGAAATCCACAGGTATAGGGCAATGTCCATATATCCTAAAACTAATTTTCTTTTTAGTTCACATGTGAACATTGGGCCATGTCTACACTGCAGTGGACAAAAAACGACCTGAAACCAAATCCTAAACATGTTCATAAAACTGATTTTATTTGTCAACTGCCTGTCATAAAAGCTAAAAAAAACGGCCATTTCTTGCCGCGATTGCATTTTTGGTGCTTTTTTATGTACATTTTTGCTTGCCTTCAAGTCTGGTTTTAAATGTCTGCATAAATCAAGCCATTGGATGTAGCTCCGCCCTACAAAAGGGGATTAAAAGGCACATTATTATTTATATTTTAATCTTTTTAGTCATTACGATTTTGGCGCAAAATAAAGTTATCTCGCTTTTGTCGCAAAAAACTCGTACTTTAACAGATTTTGGCACTAAAATACTTTTTTTATGGATGTTGGAGCTGAAATACATTTTTTTTAAAAAGATTTTTGGTGCTAATAAAGTTATTTTGCTTCTAACCTACAATTTTTTAAGGGATTTGAGCACCAAAAGCGAGAAAACTTTATCAGTGGCAAAATCCGTAAAAAAAAAAATTTTTTAGCGGAAAAATCTGTTAAAAAATGTTATTTTAATGACAAAAGTGAGGTAATTTTAATAGTGCCAAAATCCGTAAAAAAAAGTATTTTATTGCCAAAATCTGTTTAAACAACATAGGGGGCATGTATGATCGGAGTTTTCGCTTTTTTTCCTGGCGTATAATGCGCCTCTCTGTGTCGGCTCCGCTGTCAGATGCACCTTCCCTATGTGTGAGGGGGCATTAGGCGCAAGGTTTGCTACTTTCTAATGCACCTAACATGAAGAGGCATGCTGTGGGCGTACTGGTGCTTGACGCACCAAATTAAAAAACACCTACGTATGTAAGAATCCGCGTCGGCAAAGTAAGGCGCATTAAAGCTCCGACAGGCAGACCTACTTAAATGTGGTTGTCTGCCGGATGCGTCGAAGTTTGCCCCACATTTATGACCACACTTCGGCGCCGACATACATCAGGCGCAGTTTTCCCGGAAAAAAAAAACTTGAAAACTGGTGCTTTGACACGCTGATCTTCATACATGTCCCCATAGTTTTTATGTTAAAAGTGAGATAACTTTATTAGCATGAAAATCTGTAAAGAAAAGGATTTTAGTAGCAAAATCCATTAAAAAAGGGGGTTTTGGTGCCAAAATACGTAAAAAAAAAGTATTTTTAGCATCAGAAACGAGAACTTAATAAAGCGTCAAAATCTGTAAAGAAAAGGATTTTAGCGCCAAAATCCGTAAATACACGGATTTTAGTGCCAAATTCTGTAAAAAAAAGTATTTTAGCGCCAAAATCCATTAAAAAAGTATTCTATAGAACTACTATACTCCTAATGGTCAAGGTAGGAGACACCTAAGGATAATAACAACCCGACATTAAAAAACATATAAAAAAAACTACAAAAAAAATAATTTCCGGGAAACAGATACAAAATACTAAAAAAATAACTTTTAATAATTCAAAAAATACAGACCTAACCATTACACCTACCACAATTAAAAATATAAAAAAAAAAATTTTAAAAAAAACAAAGGGAAAAAACCGCCCCGAAAAGGGCCCCCCGCACAGGAAACCCTCCTAAGGTCACTAAATACTACAATACAGTGCTAACCAAAATAACTAATACAGAAAACCAAAATAATAACTATAGACAAGGCACAAGGGGACATAAGAAAAAAAACAGGTGTAAAAAAAAAAGAAAAAATTTTAAAAACATTAAATATAAATGATATACCCCCCAAAACAAAATTTACTATTAAAATGTTTTTATAACTTCTTTTAAACCCTGAAAATATAACACGTAATTTTCCCTTTTCCAACCGTTTCCCCTTTAAGGGTTATAGGTTATCAGGGAAAAAAATTGCAAAAAAGAAATGTAATCAAAAAGGGATGTGTATAAAAATTCGTAAAACTCACGGCCCCGAAAAAATAGATACAGAGTTCCAATCTCCGCAATAAGGGGGGATGCGCAGATATAGAAAAAGTAAATGGATTCGGACTCCCCATAAAGGAGAGGAAGTAATGCTGCTGCAAAGGATGGTGTGGAATGGTAGCCCCCAACATAAAACTATAAGGAGGAAAATAGTAGGGTTTAATCAAGAGTAGGGGGTATCCCTGATATGAATAAAAAGGACGAATGGGTCCGCAATGGTCCAAATTGTAATAAAGATTTTGATTACAAAAAAGCTCCCATCCCTTTACTGCAGCTTGGAAAAACGCCCGCGCATGCGTATATAGGCTGTACTATTCAGCAGATCAATAAAGATCTTCATCCGGGCCGACTGAGAAAGACGTATGGCGTGTCGTGTCAGGATCGTCCCTGCAAAAGCATGGGAGGGCACCCCCGGAAGCGCAAAAGGGACAACATTTAGACAGATGGGGCAGCAAGAAAGATATAAACACACCAAACACAATGTTCGCGCATAGCGTAAGTAACTGATAGACAAATATTAAAAAATAACATGATAAACAAGTAATTTGGCACCATCCGATTACCCAATAGACACAAAATACAATATGCACTTATAGAGACAACAATTTTTAATAAATGATCAAATGAAAGAAATCTTAAGGCCAGGGGGATGGAGATCTTCACGGAATTCTGATCTGAAATTAAAACCCCTATTACGCATGCGCGGCGTTCTTCCAAGCTTGCAGCAAAGGGATGGGCGCTTTTTGTAATCATCAATTTTTATTGACAACTTTGGACCATGCTGCGGACCCAGTTGCCCTGTTTTTTCATATCAGTGAGTACCCCCTACCTTATTGCCTGCACTATTTATACCTCCTTAGGTATTTTATGTTGGGGCTACCATTCCATCCCCAACCGTTGCAGCAGCATTTTTTCCTCTCTCCTTTCTCGGGGGAAAAAGGACTATTTATTCCGGGTGTCTCCCTCCTATTGCGGAATTGGAACCGGGGGTTTTCTATTTTCAAGGGGAAATAATATTTTTAACATATATTTGTGTAAGCCCTTTTTTTAATCTTTTTTCCCCCTCAGAACCTTTTTTGGGCCGTTGAAAAAAAAAATAAAAAATTGGGGGGAAAATTTAAAACTTATATTTTTTGTTGGGCAATCATTATATTTTTAAAAATAAAAAATTTTTTTTAAATTTTATTTTCATTCTTTGGGTTTTTAAAAAAATTTTTTCCCCAATTTTTTAATACTATATTGTAGGATTTAGGGACCAAATAAATTTTTTCCCTTTTTTTTTTTTTCCCCCCTTTTTGTCATAATTTTAAAAATTTTTTTTTTTTTTAAAAATTTGGGAATATTAATTTCCCTTTTTTTTTTTTAAAAAAATTTTTTTATATTTTTATTTTACCCCCAAATTTATTTTTTTGTAGTTTTTGAAAAAAGTTTTACTCAAAAACCCTTAAACTTTTTTTTTTAAAAAACAAATAACTTTTCCCCCCAAAACTTTAAAAAAAAATTTTTTGCCAAACTAAAAAAACCAAATTTTCACCAAAAACCAAAAAAAAATTTTTTTTTAGCCCCCCAAAAAACAAATAATTAAGCCCCAAAAAATCCTGTAAAGAAAAAAAAGTCCCCCAAAAAATTGATTTTTAAGGGCCAGAAGCGGGGATAACTTTAAAATTAGTGAAAAATTTTTGGTAAAAAAAAAAAAAAAAATTTTAGGCCAAAATCCTTAAAAAAAACGTTTTTTGGGCAAAAAGAAAAAAAAAAACTTTAAGAGCACAAAAACCCATAAAAAAAGTATTTCTCGCAAAACAAAAATAACTTTATTAGCGCCAAAATTTTTAAAAGAAAAGGATCTGTAAAGAAAACCCTTTAAAAAAAAGGTTTCCCAAAGCCAAAATCCCGTAAAAAAACATTTTTTTAAACGTCAAAAGGGCAAAATAATTTTTTTAGCAAAAAAAATCTTGAATGGGCGAAAAAAATCCTTAGTGAAAAAGGAAATGACAAATTTTATTAAAAACGAGGACACTGGGACACTTTATTGCAAAATTTAAATAAGGTATAACCCCCCGACCCCCTGCGCTTCTCTAGAAAAACTTGCGGACACAAAAGCACTGGGGGGACTTTCCCATTAGCACTTCTCATTCCTCGGGGCTTCCTAACCACAGGGTTTCCCTTTGCTTCCTATAGCGGGTGACCTGCGGGACACTAACCCAAAAAAGGGTCCCCATTTTGGGAGGGGCGGGAAAGGGGAACTAACTGATGGGACGGGGGGACTTCTGTACACCCTATGCACAGCGAATGTTTTTACTGCAGCCCGGTGTCGTAAAACACACAGTTCTAAAAAGGGGCAGTTTCCCCTGTACACACAAGTAAAAAAATTGTCTAAAAAAAGGCTCAAAACTAAAAAACTCCCAAACTGAAAATTAATAGGTTTATAAACCACACACTTTAACTAAAAAAAAAAAAATTGCGAAAAAATTTCCCCTTTTAAACACCTACCCTTTTTTTCCCCGAAAAAAACAGCGTCTTATATTAATTTTCGCCCCCTAAAGAAAACGTCTTAATTTTGGGGGGGTGCCCCAAAAATTTTTCCATGAATAAATTATAGCATGCTAAACAAATTTGTGTGTATAAAATATTTTAAATTTTAAAGAGTCACAAACCTGGGAATAAAATTTTATGTAAAGGAAATTTTTTTTGGCGGGCTGAAAGGACTTACCCTAAAAGGATGGCAAAGGGTAACATGCGGGAAAACTTTTTGGAACTAAAAGTCCAGAAATCCCCCAACACCCCATCCTGTGAGATGTGTGGGTGTCAGTTACCCATTGCTCTGTTCCCCCCCCCCCTCTTCCCTCGGGTTACTTACATGTACTTTCTGTCTACTCTCCTTTTGGGGATTTTTTGGGGACCTGTGGTGAAAACCAAAAAGTCACATGACCTCCCTTAACAGGCCCCTTCCCCAACCCCCTTTTAATGTTTTCCGCTATTGTCTTATTTTTGGGGGGGTTCCCCTTATTTTGGGGGAAATTAAAACAAAATCCTGCTATGTCTTATTTTTTGGGGGTGCCCTTATTTTGGGGGAAAACAGGGTAAACATTCCCTTGGGGCCCTTTTAACTCCTCTTTAAAAAGGAAATGCTTTGGATACTTCCAAAATTCCTTTTTGTTCCTTAAATACTGGGGGTTTAATAGAAAAGGTTTTTTTACTTAAAATCCTTAATATTTAAAAAATTTTGTAATATTTTTCCTCATAACTATCAAATTAAAGCTTTTTTTTTTAACTATAATAATCAAAAATTATTTTTAAAAAAAAATGGTTTTTCGGGTTCTTTATACACACCAAGTTTTGGACCCCCAAAATTTTGGCGCATATGTTTAATACTTTAATAATCTGTGTCAGTTTGACACAGGCAGCGTTTCGGGGCACACACAGTGTCCCAAAAATTCCACTGGCTTCTTACACAGACCCCCCTGGGGCTACTTTGGGTTCCCCGGGCTGACTGTAAACATCCCAAATTCCCTTTGGGCCTGTAGGGTCACCCAGACCCCGATCACCGACAGAGCGGGCAAAGCCGTAAATTTTTTCCTGACGGGCAATAAAAGGGTTAATTTTTCTCCCGCTCCCTAAAACTTGCAGAGGTTTGCGCTGGGAACGGGGCGTAAAGTACAGCCCTTTTTCCAATTGCTTTTTTGGGCCCGCCGGACGTCAACAGTCAGGGGGAGGGGCCCTTTAAAGGGATTTAAATTCTTATAAAAATAGATAAATACCCCAATTTTATTACAAATAAAAAATTTTTTTAAAGTGCAAGTGCATATACAAATTTCATGCCATATATAGGGGCCAAAGGGATAAAAAAAAAAAAAAGATAAAACATATAAAGACAAGTACTTGACCTGTTTTAAAAAAAGCAATGGTGGAAAACGACTAGGGAGGAGCACCAAAAACCCAAAACGCATTTGGGACAAAGGGGAACTTGGGTCATGGAATTTAAAAACATTTTAGACCCAAAATTTTTTTTTTAATTATAGTCATAAATTTTCAGGTGGGCTAGAAAACTTGGGGTAAATTTTTATTGGTCTTCATTTTTTAAAAAGATACAAATACAAATTTTAAAAATTTAAAAAATTAAGTTTTAAAGATAAAAGTAAAAAATCCATCAACGATTTTAAAGAAAATAAAAAAAACTTTTCCAAAAAAAAGACCAAAAACCCCAATTTTTTTTGGAGTTTTTTTTTAAAAACCCCAAAAAGACATCAGTTTTTGAGAACGTAAAAGATGCAATACAAAAGAACAGGTTAAAATTTCATTTTAATTTGAAATTTTGATACCAAAATCCAAAAAAGGGAACCCGAACTAAATTTTGAGGCAAAAAATAACCAAAATTTAAAAAAAACTTGAGTAATTAATGTTTTGGGAAAATTTGTTTTATTACAAAAGAGAATATAAAAACAAAAAGCCCTCATATTGATCCCCCTTCACATTTTCCCTTTCCCTTTCATTATATGCCAAGGAATTTCAGAAAATTCTAAAATCCCCATATGCCCCCCCAAGTTTAATTTCTGTCTCCTTTCCAAAGACAAAACCCTTTATTGTTAGTTCCCTTTTTAAACAAGAATGAGATTAGCCAAACCGTTTCTATTCTCTGGAAACCAAAGTACTGTGTTTTTTTATAATCAAATTCCCCAAAAATTTTCTTAAATTTATTCTCTACTTCTTATATGGGGAATTTGCCAGCGATAGAAAATACACTTTTTCCCGTCAATGATTTCCCCCCGTTTAGGGGATTTTCACACCCAAAGGGAATTGGGGGTGTGCTTTTTCCCGCGTATTTGCGCTTTAAATTAAAGGCCGCAATTATGGTAATTCAAGCTCCCATTGTACTCCGGGGGGGAAAACAAGACATGGGCCGCGCCGCTTTAAAAATACAAGGTGGAACCGGGGGGCCGGCCCACTGTTGTTTAGGGGGTATGCGCTGAACCCCGCGGCTTTCAAAACAAACGCCGTTTTTTCGCTGCATACAGTACATGCCCCCAAAACCCGTGTGAACCCAAAAGCCTTTGTATAAACTTGTTTTTTCTTTTCTTCTTCAAGACAATTTTTCCCCACATGGGATTGGGGGGGTAAATAAAAGATTTGGGGGAAAATTTTTCCAAAAATTCGAAATTTTAGGACTTTTTCCGAAAATTTTTCCACAAATTTTTGTTTCGGTCCAATTACTTTTGGGACTAAATCACGTTAAAAAAACAGCTATTTTCCAGGGTTTCAAAGAGCCTGTAGGGTGCTGTAAACATTGACCATGCCCTTCAATATGCAGAGGGAGCTTGGTTTTTGGGCTTAAAAAAAAACCATGTTTTTGGGTTTTTGTATGACAAAAGCATATGACTTTCTTCCGCTCTTTGAATCGCTTCAAATATAAAATTCCCTGGGGACTTAAAGGGGAAAAAATGAAACCCAAAAAAAGAAGCAGGAATGCAGCCTGATAAAAACATTTGGGAGCGACAGCTGGAAAAAAAAAAGCTTAGGGGCTCAGGGGGGCCAACATCAGTGGGCAGAGTGTGGAGGTGACGGCCGCAGCCCCAGCAGCAAATGAGGTCGACAGTGGGACAATGACATACTGGAGGGGGCAAAAAAAAGGAAAAAGGCCACAAGTGGCACAAGAAAACAGTGTGGAAAGGGAAAGGTCAGCACCACAGCAGCACATGAGGTCCCGACAGTAGCACAATGAAAATTCTGGAAAGGGGGCAAAAACGGAGTAGGCCACGAGTGGCCCCAATGACAAGGGGGGGGAAGGGGGACGGCAGGAGCAAAAAACAGCACAGCAGCAGAATGAGGTCAGAGATGGGGACAATTACAACCCGTGTGGATGTCACGGCCCCCAGCAGGGAGCAGCATGATCAAAGATGGCACAATGACACAGGTGGAGGTGGGTGGCCAAAACCATTTCCCCGGGAAAGAAAGGGTTTGGGGGCAGATGGAGAAACGGGGAGCCAAAATGTTTGGGAACAGAGGGGGGGCGGCAAACAGAAAAGTGGGTGAGGCATGTATATGAATCCAGACCATTTTTTCAAAGTTTTGGGGTTTAGGCGTCATGGCTGACGTAATCGGGCCCTAAGGGATTGGGGGTGTGGGGAAAACCTGGCCCCATCCATGCCCCGATTCATCTTGAAAAAAGGGCAGTCGTTCCACATTTTCCCCCTGGGCAAGCGGGTTTTTTCCTTAGGGGGAACGATGGCCCCCGCCGCACTGAAAAACCCGCTCCGATGCCCACACTACTGGGCCCTGCAAAGGGCGGCTTCCCCCCACTGCAAACTCCGGGAAGTTCGGCCCCCCACATCCAGTTTTTGGGTTTCCCAGTAGTCCAACGGATCTTCTAACTGGGTGGCAGAGTGCTGTCCAAGTAGGCCACCACCGTTGGGTTTTAGGGACTGTCCCCGGTCCTCCTAGTTTTTTTTTTGTTTTTTGGCGACTGTCCTCCTCACAGGGGGTAAAGGAAGCTGTCATCAGTGACCCGATTAGGTTGCTGCTGATGGAACTGGTACTGCCCCTACCCCCCCCCCCCCCAGCACCCCGGGGCATTTGTACAGGGCGCAAAGAACCCCCCGGTCAGCCGTCAGGGAGAGACATGCCGTACAGTCAGGGCCAACTGACACGGGGGATTTCCCTAAGTATTTGAATTTGCCCTCCCTTCAGCAGGGGGAAAAGGCTCCCTTTTGGGGCCCGGTAGCGAGGGCCCAAATCGGGGAGAACCCAAAGTCATCCCCTCCCGGGATGCGAAAAATTCGGCTGTCACTACCAGGCAAATCAGCATGCTGCGGGCCATTTGCACAAGTGACCCCGGGGGCTCCTGCCTCCATCTCCATTGTATACTGCCACTGTTGCGGGTCATTGCCTGTCTTCCTCATCCCCCATTACCTCCCCCAGCTGCTTTCTCCTCCTCTCTTGTCACCGGGGGTAGAAATCCTCTCATTTCCCCAAAAAATGCTTCCTCCTCCTTCTCCTCCTCCTTCAGTTCAGCCCCCCACCGAACTCAGGGAATATAGTCGCCACGTCTCCATCCCCGCCCGACAGATTTTCGCATCGTTCCAGCAAAAAGAGTGAATGAGTTATTCATCCCGTAGACCTGGCACTACAATAACGCGCCCCCCTCAATGGCCTCAGCAAACGGCAGGTTAACCATGAGCCCCCACGGCTGACATCAAAGTTCAAGGGGGTATCCTGTCCGCCGGGACAAAAAAAATGTTTAATGTTCATCAGTCGGTAACTTTGCATGTTAACCAAAAAAGAATACAATTAAAAAAAATCATATGAAATATATATTGACAACTTTATTCAATAATAATATTAAAAAAAATATGAAAAATTACAAATTAAGGGAAAAAACAATTAAAAATAATGCCCCATATCAAACGGGCATAAAATCACACCATTCTTGAAATAAAAAAGTCATCTAAGGGTAAAACCAAAAATTTTTAAACTTTAGTATTAAAGTGTTTATATAGAGATCAAGTGATTACTAGTATATAGAAACCAAATGGGCATACAAAAATGCCACACCTCTCACACAAAATCTTCCCAAGTGTTAAGGAAGGGGGAGATCCCACGGAAAGGAAAGGGGATACCTCGACGCGGGGTTTCCCCAAACTTTCTCAAGAGCCATGCCCTGCTCGACGTCCCCTTGCTGTGCTGCGATCTGGGCCTGCCGGGAATGTTTGTGTCACTGCCACTCCGGGTGAAGACCTGCCACCTCTTTGTCTGACATACTCTTTGTTCAAAAAATTACAGACCAGTTGATAAAGAAATCGTTAGAAAAATACACCCCTGTATTTGACCCCAAATGAACCCCTAACAACTTGGGTAACCTTTTGGTTAAAAATTGCGCCCCAAAAAATGGGCAAAAAAAATTTACTTGTATGTGGCTTTTAAAAAACCTGTTATTTTACAAATATAAAACCCAAAAAAAACAGGCTTAATTAAACCTTGATTTGAATTTCTACAAAATTTTCTTCTTTGGCGGTGAAAAAAAACTTTTCTTTCAAATACAACTGGAAAAAAAATATTAGTTAACCTTTTGGGATGTAATTGCGCAAAAAAAATATGGGGCCAAAAATTCCCACTTTGCACTTTTTAAAAGGGCATTTATTTTACAAACCCAACAAAGAAAAACTTAATTAACCTTCGGATTAAATTTATGCTCGGGCAAAATTTTTTCTTTGGGGGTGAAAAAAAACGTTTCTTTTTACTAAGTCAATGCAAAAAAATACTTAGTTAACCTTTGGGTTGTAAATTGCGAAAAAGAAAATTCTGCCAAAATTTACCAGTTTGCAGCTTGTTAAAACGGCGTTTTTTTTTTTAAAAGGGAACACAACAACAAAAAACTTGTAATTTAACCTTCGGATATAAATTTGTACAGGCAAAATTTCTTCTTTGGGGTAAAAACAGTTTTTTTTACAAAGACAACTGCAAAAAATACTTAGTTAACCCTTTGGATGAAAATTTGCGCAAAAAAAAAGGTGCTCCAACAATTCCCCAGCTTTGCAGCGTGTTAAACGGCGTGTATTTTAGGGAACACAAAAACAAAAAACTGTAATTCCCCTTTCGGATATAAATTTAGCACAGGCAAATTTCTTTTTTCGGTGAAAAAGAACTTTTTTCTTTTAGTGACCACAACAGCATAAAATGCTTAATTAACCCCGGGGTCTAAATTGCGCAAAAGAAATGAGTAACCAAAAATTAAGTGATTTTTGGTTTGAAAAAAACTGTGTTTCTTTAACTGTACAACAGCAACGGGTTTAGATAACCCTTGGAATTCAATTGCTCAAAAAAGAGCAGATAGAAATTAAAATGTTATCGCTGAATTGGAGCCACTGGACTTTATTTCCCAAAACCCCAAAAAATCAAATTAGAATGAAGAGAAGCATCTTGAGAAAAGCTGTGACATCCCCCCAAAAATCGCTGTAAAAAAAGTGAGTTTTTAGTATGAGATATCATAAGCAGCAGGGGCCCCTTTCCCCTACACAGCACAGTGAGAGGAGTGTGAGGAGCGAGCATGTGTCGGGTTATATAGTGGGTGACGCCCAGAATCCCTCCGGTCCTGATTGGTTAAAATTTTTGCACATGTCAGTAGGCTATGCCTTTCTTTCCTCCCGATTCTTTGCCCCATGAACGCCTGTGCTCGCACCATTTTATCAATCAAAAAGCTTTTTCCCAGCAAATCACGTTCAAAAACGAATTTTTCCTGAAATTCTAAACAACTTCCCACTTCGTTAGAATCAATTCGCCCATCTGTAGTGATAAGGAAAGGAGGAGTAAACTGCCAGAATAGGACAGAATAGCTAGGGACAAATTATGGCACTTAAAAACATATATTGTATATGCTTGAGTATAAGCTTTTGGAAAAAAAAAGTGCAAAAAAATTTGCGCCCTCGGCTTATCCCCGAGTCCTGTCGTCACTCGGGCGATGCAACGGCCCCGGCCCCGGGAGGTACACTTCTGCTATATGCACTCCTCGGGGACGCATTAGCAAACCCCGAGTAAGCCGACAGCTCCGGGGCTTTTCCCGGGGCCCCCGGGTGCTGTCGGCAATCTCTTCACTCGGCAACTCTCCTCTGGGAGTGCGTACAGGTGAAGATACCACTGCGGAGCAGAGAGCGAGTGCTCCCTGCTCCACAGTGGACTTGCGGCTCTCTGGAGTTTCTGGCACAGGCAGCGTGCTATGTCAACACGCTGCCTGCGCAGCCTCATGACATCACGCCGTCTGTGCCAGAAGATGGAGCACCCGAGAGTCAGAGCAACGAGGGAACGAGGTAAGTACTTTTTTAAAAAAAAAAAATTAAAATCTGCCCGTAAGCAAGGGGTTTAAACACCCCGGCCGCGGGGGTGAATCCGGCCCCTTGCCTTTTTTATCCGCCCCGCATTTTGCTGACTGTGCTCCGCTGGCGTTTTTCAGAACAGGACAGGCAGGGAGCCAGGGGGGGCCGGCAGCTCATGAGTCAGGGGGCGGGGCCGGGAGCCCTGCACAGGGAAGAGACGACTGCCTGGATCCGCCTGCCATGCCCGGCCCCCCCCCCTCGGCCGGCAGGACGTGAGCGAGGAGCTTTCTGTTGGTTGGGAAATACCCGCTCCGCGGAGGACCGTTCATGAGGCTGGGAAGTGGCTTCACTACGGGACCTTACCCGTAGTCCTCTAACCCCCCCCCCAGTTTACATTAGCCGCCTCCCCCCCCCTGGCCTCCACCATCACCTCCCATCCCCCCTCTGGGGCCCCCACCATCTGGCCTGCCTCCCTCCTGGGCCTCCCCCATCTGGGCCCGCCCCCCTCTTGGGGCCCCACCATCGGGCCCGCCCCCTCCTCTGGGGGTTCACCCCCCTGGCCTGCCTCCCCCCCTTTGGGGCCCTTTACCCCTGGCCGCCCCCCCCCTCTGGGCCCCTTTACCCTTGGCCTGCCTCCCCCCTCTGGGGCCCCACCATCTGCCTGCCTCCCCCCTGGGCCTACCTTTTTCCTGATTACCTCAAAAGGGGGGATTGTAAAAGGAATACTGTAAAAAATGAAACCCCCTTAAAAAAAGTCTCTTAACTGTAAGGAGAATTTTCATTTACACGTTTTAAAATTTGGGGGCGGCCCCTTTTAAAAAAGCCTGGGCCGATGGGCCCCCGGCGAAAACGATTTGACACCCCTGCTGTAAGGGATATTTTCCCGCTTTAACCTGCCCATGGGACTATACCTGCCTTTAACCTCCTATAGGGGAATTAACTGTCTTTAAAACCCGCCTATAGGACTATACCTGCCTATTACCTGCCTATGGTGCTTAACTGCCTAAGGGACATAACCCGCCTATTACCGCCTATGGGGAATTACCGCCCAAACCTGCCCATGGGGCATATACCTGCCTAGTGAAATACCTGCCCTTTGGGGAAAATTCCCGCCTAAAACGCCTATGGGGACATATAACTCCTATACATGCCTATACCCTTTTATAACCCGCCTATGGGGCATATACCTGCCATAACCGCCTTTGGGGGGCATATACTGCCAACACCCGCCTATTAGGGCATATACCTGCCCAAAACCTGCTTGGGGAATTAAAATGCCTATACCGCCTATGGGGGATGTACCGCCATACCCGCCTATAGGGATAAACCCCCCCTGTAACTGTCTTACCTCCTATAAGGGGAATTTAAAATGCCTATAATTGCCTATACATCTTATGGGGAAAAATTAAAACGCCTATGGGGGACTTTAGTGCCTATAAACCCCCTATGGGGGGCTTAAACGCCTATTACCTCCCCCATGTAAAATTTTTTTTTGGTATTTTTTTTTTTTAAACCGCTGCATTTTTTACCCGGTTATACCGAGTCAATAAGTTTTTCCCAGTTTTTTGTGGCAAAAGTAGATCCTGGCTTTTATTCGGTGGGTTTACTCAAGTATATACGGTACTTTGATTTTCTCTGTATAAATATTTATCTTTAAATTTTATTTTTTCTGGATTTGAGATTTAATTTTAAGTTGTTGTAATTCTACTACTAGTAAGAGCTCACCATGGAGTTAAAGGATCACTAAACAGAGAATTCAAACCAAGTAAAAGGAACTAAGCGTAACATAGTCAGAAAATGGATAATAACAGGGAATAATTTTTTGGGGAATAAATAGAATGGTTTGAAGTTTGGGGTACTTGCAGAACGAAGTGTGCTTTTATTGAAAAAAGGCTGCGAGCACATGGCATTACTGGGCAAAGAACTCTGGGGGGAAGAAGGGCTAGCCTGCATGACATGTGCAGAGATAAGCCAATCAGAGACCGGGGGGTTTTTGTGCGTCACCGCACTATATAAGTCTGGGGCGCGACACGGGGACTCATCCCTCTCACTGTACTAAGAAGGGAAGGTGCTGCCCGACGCTTGTGATAGCTGATCCTAAAGAACTCATTTTTTTACAGCGATTTTTTGGGGGGGGCCCTCAGCTTGTCTCGGCGCTTCTCTTCGTTCTATTTTGATTTTTGGGGGGGGATTGGATCTGAAGTTTTGTGTGTCCAGTGCAGCTGTATTACTTTTTTTGCTATTGCCACAGTATTGAAATCCAAGGTGTCAAGCCTTTCCTGTTGTATTCATTTAAAAAACGCGTTTTTTTCAAACAAATATCACTTCATTTTTGGCTGCCAATTCTTTTGCGCAATTTACATCCGGGGTAATTTAAACGTTGTTCTCTGTTTGTGGTCTAAAAAAAACCGTCTTTTTTACCCCAAAAGACTTTTTTCCTGTACATAATTCAAAGCGAAGGTTAAATTACAAGTTTTCCCCTTTTGTTGTTACAAAGAACACGCCATTGTAAAGCTCAAACTCGTAGTTTTTTGGTTGCTCAATTCTTTTTCGCAATTTTTTCCAGGGTTAATTTAAACATTGTTCTGCTGCTGTTGACTAAAAAAAAAAGATTATTTTCACTGCCAAAAAATACATTTTTCCCGTAGCATAATTCACAAGAGGTTTAAATTACAAGTTTCCTCTTTTTTTTAGCGTAAAAAACATCCCCGTAACACGCTTTCAAAGCTTGTAGTTTGGTTGCTCAATTCTTTTGCGCATTTCATCTAGGGTTAATTAAACATTGTTCTGCGCTGTGGTGACTAAAAGAAAACGTTATTTCCCGAAAAAATACATTTTTCCGTGTTTTTTCATAACCGAAGGGTTTTTACAAAATTTTTCTCCTGTTTGAGCGTAAAATACACCCATTGTAACAGCTACAAAGCTGGTATTTTTTTGGGTTTTCCCAAATTCTTTTTCGCAATTTCACCCGGGGGTTTAAATAAATTTTTTTGCAGTGTCTCATTTAAAAGAAAATTTGTTTTTTTGCCCCACAGAGAAAAATTTTAGCATAAATTTATACCGAAGGTTAATTAAGCCCGTTTGTGCTTTTATATTCAGAAAAAATACACAGAGTTTTTAAAAAAGCACATACAATCAATTTTTTCCCGCCTATTTGTGGAGGCAATTTATATCCCAAGGGGACCCCAACTTTTTATGGGGGATTTTGGGGTCAAATACAGGGTGTGTATTTATCATATACAGATATCTTCATCAAACATTGTCTGTACACTGACTAGCAACCCAAGGGTTCTTGATTGGTTGACTAGGTCACCCACTTCCTCCCAGATGACATCTGACAACCCCAGCCAAGAGTCGGTGGGAACGTCAGACACAACCCTTAGTTGGCATGGCCCGGGAGCATGTCAGCGGCCCTCACCTGTCCTCAACCTGCCTCTGTCCCATCCGGTTCCCTCAGCCAGAGATCTACTATGTGGTCTGGGCTCAGCGCCACTATATAGCGAGGATGAACAATTTGAGGAGGGCAGTCAGCAGCTACTTGGCAGCGAAGAAATGGGGCCAATATCCCCTGCTTTTTGCAGTAGGCGGCAAAGTATAGATGTGGAGAGTGGCATAGGAGGTCATGTTGTGAGGGGTCAGCCTCTGCGTACCAAGACCGGTGATGAGGACAGCAGTGACGATGAAACACCAAGTGATGATGATGTAGCCGACCGCACTTGGGAGCCGGGTGAAGCAAGGGCTTCATCATCGTCAAGAGAAGAGGGCGTTAGCTTGCGTGTCAGGCAGCGGCACAGCCAGCAAGTGGGTAGTGTGGCCGTGAGTCAGCACGGTAGCAGCAGTGTGAGGTCGGGAGTCAAGCGGCCACGGGGTAAAAAACCCGCTTCACAGGTCGAAGAAAGTAGCGGCACGGGGCTCAGCGAGGAAGCGGCGGGAGCATTGGCGGTAAAATCCGCTACTCGGCGGTGTGGCAGTTCTTTGCTAAGACACCGGAGGAGCCGAATATGGGTATATGTAGAATCTGTGGGCAGAAAGTGAAGTGTGGCCAGGGAGCTAACGTTGGCACCACGGCCCTGCGCTTCCTGCCCAGGCAGACCAACAACTTGGACAGGAGACGCCGCTTTCTCCTCCACGTTGTCAAACTGCGGCTCCTGCGTCAATGTTCACCTCCTCCACCACCACCACCACCATCTCAGCCTCCACAAGTACTGCTCCACAATACCACATGTTTATGGCACAGCGGTGTCACGCAGTTCTACACCTGGCTTGACTCGGCGAACAAGGTCACACAGGGGATGAACTGCTCCGCGTCATGCAGCAAGAAATCGATGTTTGGCTTTCTCCGCGCCAACTGCAAATCGGAACCATGGTGACGGACAATGGGAGTAACATGGTGTCCGCGCTGCACCGAGGAGGGATGGTCCATGCGCCCTGCATGGCGCACATGTTCAATCTGGTTGTGAAAAGGTTCCTGAAGTCTTCCACCGATCTTCAGAAGATTCTGAAAATGGCCAGGAAACTGTGCATGCACTTCATCCATTCCTACAAAACCAGGAACACCCTCCTCGAGTTGCAGTGGCAGAACGGCCTCCCCCAACACACTCTGATATGCGATGTTTCCACCCGTTGGAATTCCAGCCTGCACATGTTGGACCGACTGTATGAACAGAGAAAGGCCATTAACGATTTTTTGATGATCCAGGCGGACAGGAGTACTCCCCTGTGTAATTTTGATGTCAGCCAGTGGCAGCTCATGCGTGACACCTGCCGTTTGTTGAGGGCCATTCAAGGAGGCCACGTTATTTGTCAGTCGCCAGGACTAGGGGAAATGAATAACGTCATTCCACTGCTTCATGTCCTGGAATAGATGCTGAAAAATCTGTCTGGGCAGGGGACTTGAGACGTGGCGACTACATCTCGCGGCCACATGAGTCTGCTGGGGACTGAAATGGAGGAGGAGGAGGACATTGGAGCAGAAGCATTGTCTACCCAGGTGACAAGAGAGGAGGAGCAGGAGCAGCTGGAGGAGGTAGATGGAGATGAGGAAGACGAGGCAGATGACCCGCAAGCACCGTGGCAGTATACAGTGGAGATGGAGGCAGGGAGCCCCTCGGAGTCACTTGTGCAGATGGCCCGCAGCATGCTGATTTGCCTGGCTAGTGACAGCCGAATAGTCAGCATCCGGCAGAGGGATGACTTTTGGCTCTCCATCCTATTGGACCCTCGCTAAACCGGTCCAAAAATGGGAGCCTTTTTCCCAGCTGCTGAGAGGGAGGACAAACTCAAATACTATAGGGAAATACCTCCGTAGTCAGTTTGCCGCTGCCTATGTGCGGCATCGTCTCTCCTCTGACAGGTCTGACCGGGGGGTTCTTTAGCGCTCACGTACTACTGCCGCGGCTGCTGGAGGATGGTAGGGGGTAGGAGCAGTACCAGCTCCATCAGCAGCAACCTAAGTCTGGAGTCACTGATGAGCAGCTTCCTTCACCCGCCTAGTGAGGAGGGCAGTCGCCAGCAGCAGCAGAAGTTAAGCTGTGCACATCTAAAATATATTTTGAAAAACGTAAGCATAGGTGCACACTGAAAAGGCAATAGCATACATCTAATACAAAAATCAGTGGCACACTAAAAACTAAGTGAAGCATCAAGGTATATAGGAATATTGGAAATGCATTACTGCTAAGGAAAATATGAAAAACCTGGGACTCTTAGTTTACAGTTTTTGATCAAAGATTGTATTAAGCTCACCTCCAATAGCGTCAAGGGGATCCCAGAACAGGTGAGTCCCTAACCACTAACATGTTACCTCACTAGGAGTCCGTTCAGACTACAACATCTCAGGGAGTGATAGGAACTTGCAATTTAACTATCCTGCACTGGTTTAAAAGAGGCGGCAGAGTGCAGCAAGCCAATGAGATTGCCATTTCTCAAATAGACTACAAAAGTTAATTAGGCTGTGCACATCTAAAATATATTTTGAAAAACGTAAGCATAGGTGCACACTGAAAAGACAATAGCATACATCTAATACAAAAATCAGTGGCACACTAAAAACTAAGTGAAACATCAAGGTATATAGGAATATTGGAAATGCATCACTGCTAAGGAAAATATGAAAAACCTGGGACTCTTAGTTTACAGTTTTTGATCAAAGATTGTATTAAGCTCACCTCCCAATAGCGTCAAATGGATCCCAGAACAGGTGAGTCCCTAACCACTAACATGTTACCTCCCTAGGAGTCCGTTCAGACTACAACATCTCAGGGTGTGACAGGAACTTGCAATTGAACTATCCTGCACTGGTTTAAAAGAGGCGGCAGCAGGGGCGTTGCTAGGCTGTTTCATTCGGGGCACAAGCCCCGAATGAAACAGCCTGTGCCCCGAATCTCTTACTTACCAGCTGTCCCGGAAGGTTCGCGAGCCTCCCGCAAATAGGGGAAGTTTCCTGGACCCCGTGACAGCTGGTAAATCTCCTGTAGCTGAATGGCTGCCCGGGGCTCTTTAACCAGGAGTAGCACAGGGGCAGCATCATCAGACACTGCCCGACACCACTGAATGCAGGGGCCGCCCAGAAGTTACACTATGAAGCCCGTGCTCACAGTGTGATTGATGGATGAGGGGCCGTGGAGCAGGCAGCAAAAACTATTTGTCCGTGCCGGCTATCCTCCTCCACTCTCCCCTCTGTACAAATGCTAGAGGGTCAGAGAGGAGAGGCTGGAGGGAGGGGGTGCGCCACCAAGCGAGAAGCCTCACATCACTGCCGGCCAGCAGCAGCTATGTCACCATGGAGAGCAGGAAATAGTGGTTCAGGTGAGCAGGAGATAAGGGGGCTGCTGTAGATCAGAGTATTGTACCTGCTTTCTCCCATAGTTTTTCTGCCTCTTGCTCTGGTGTCCCCTCTATGTGCTCTCCATAGAGAAAATCCCCAATATACAGTGCAGAGTTGTCCTGCAGGGCAGGATGACCCCTCCACCATATACAGAGAGCAGGCAGGTCTTTATTCTTTTAGTTTTGGGTCACACTGTGCTGTGGCCCATTTTGGGACCTCTGTTGGGATATGTGAAAATATGGAAAAAAACATATCCCAATAGATCCCGCAACGTGTCCACAGGGGACAATAGCACAAACATGGTCCCTTTTGGACTATGTGTGTTCTGTTTTGTAAATGCTTTCTGTGCTGGACAGAACAGTGCGGTCAGTAGCGCTATTTTGTCCAGGTTAGAAAGCTTTTCTTACTTTGCATTGTGAGAGCCTTTTTCTGGAACGCGTTGTATTTTTGATGGTACCACAGAATGCACCGTATGTACATAAAATAACAATTCTTTGTGAGGAAAAAACACAACTGTGCAATTTTTTAGGAGTTTTAATTGTTCTGGAGTTCATTGTTGATATAAATGACATATTTTCTATATTCTGCAGATCAGAATAATTTTTGTGATAAAATATATGGCTACTTTAGGCCTGATAAACCTCTAAGTCAGAAGTTCTGATTGGAACCTTCGGCACAGAGGTGAAAAACTAAAGCCAGGGGATCTGTTCACTGCGGACACCCACGGTGCCCAACGGGTCCTATTAATTACAGTGGGTCCTTCTGGTTTCTGCTGTGGTGTCTGTAGTTGAGATGTAAGAATTAGTTGCTGTTGATTTTTTCTGCCTCAACAACAAACACTATGACAGATATCTGATGGATCCACAGCAAAAAACCTCTGATGCAGATGTGAACCAGGCCCTACAGGGGGGTTTCAGAACTACTGTACTTGTAGTTTGTCAGTCCATAAAGGGATGTTTTAAAAATAAAATATTTACCTTGTGAACCCACTAATTCAAGTGTCACAACAGTTCCTTGTGCAGCCAATTACAGGCCACAGTAGTGACTGCAAATTCACAGTGAGCTAATGTGGATGTGAATTTTCCCCTTCTATTTTATGATAAGTATATTTTCTTTTAGATTCTTTTTTCAACAGTTATTGAAATAGGCATACAACTAGTGACAGGGATATAAGTTTCTCTGTAAAAATCCAGGGCCAAACCTGCTCACAATGGGCGTGAAAAATGCCGTGTGAACCCAGCCCTACGAGCAAAACATAACACAGAGGCCCGGGCCCCGGGATGTTTTGGGACCTTAGCAACGCCCCTGGGCGGCAGAGTGCAGCAAGCCAATGAAATTGCCATTTCTCAAATAGACTACAAAAGTTAATTAGGCTGTGCACATCTAAAATATATTTTGAAAAACGTAAGCATAGGTGCACACTGAAAAGGCAATAGCATACATCTAATAAAAAAATCAGTGGCACACCTAAAAATGATTTTTGATTAGATGTAGCTATTGCCTTTTCAGTGTGCCCCCTATGCTTACGTTTTTCAAAATTTTATTTTAGATGTGCACAGCCTAATTAACTTTTGTAGTCTATTTGAGAAATGGCAATCTCATTGGCTTGCTGCACTCCGGCCTCCTTTTTAAACCAGTGCAGGATAGCTCAATTGCAAGTTCCTGTCACTCCCGAGATGTTGTAGTCTGAACGGACTCCTAGTGAGGTAACATGTTAGTTGTTAGGGACTCACCTGTTCTGGGATCCCCTTTGGGACGCTATTGGGAGGTGAGCTTAATACAATCTTTGATCAAAAACTGTAAACAAAGGGAGTCCCAGGTTTTCATATTTTCCTTAGCAGTAATGCATTTCCAATATTCCTATATACCTGATGTTTCACTTAGTTTTTTAGTGTGCCACTGATTTTTGTATTAGAGTATGCTATTGCCTTTTCAGTGTACACCTGGGCCCTTACGTTTTTCAAAATATATTTTAGATGTGCACACCCCAAATTAACTTTTGTAGTCTATTTGGAAATGGCAATCTCATTGGCTTGCTGCACTCTGCCCCCTCTTTTAAACCAGTGCAAGGATAGTTAATTGCAAGTTCTGTCACTCCCTGAGATGTTGTAGTCTGAACGGACTCCAAGTGAGGTAACATGTTAGTGGTTAGGGACTCACCTTTTTCTGGGATCCCCTTTACACTATTGGGAGGTGAGCTTAATACAATCTTTGATCAAAAACTGCAAACTAAGAGTCCCAGGTTTTTTTTTATATTTTCCTTAGCAGTAATGCATTTCCAATATTCCTATATACCTTGATGTTTCACTTAGTTTTTAGTGTGCCACTGATTTTTGTATTAGATGTATGCTATTGACTTTTCAGTGTGCACCTAGGCTACGTTTTTTCAAAATATATTTTAGATGTGAACAGCCTAATTAACTTTTGTAGTCTATTTGAAAATGGCAATCTCATTGGCTTGCGGCACTCTGCCGCCTCTTTTAAACCAGTGCAGGATAGTACAATTGCAAGTTCCTGTCACTCCCTGAGATGCTGTAGTCTGAACGGACTCCTAGTGAGGAAACATGTTAGTGTTAGGGACTCACCTTTTTCTGGGATCCCCTTAAACGCTATTGGGTAGGTGAGCGTAATACAATCTTTGATCAAAAACTGTAAACTAAGTCCAGGTTTTTCATATTTTCCTTAGCAGTAATGCATTTCCAATATTCCTATATACCTTGATGTTTCACTTAGTTTTTAGTGTGCCACTGATTTTTGTATTAGATGCCAGCAGCGGCAGGACCTGGAGCAGACCCTGAACCAACAGGTGGTGGCCTTCTTGGACAGCACTCTGCCACCCCAGTTAGAAGATCCGCTGGACTATTGGGCAGCCAAACTGGATGTGTGGGCCGCAACTTGCTGATTTTGCAGTGGAGAAGCGGGTCCTGCCCGGCCAGTAGTGTGGCATCAGAGCGGGTGTTCAGTGCGGCGGGGGCCACGTTACCCCAAGGAGAACCCGTTTGTCCACGAGAAATGTGGAACAACTGACCTTTGTCAAATGAATCAGGCGTGGAAACGGCCAGGATTTCCACACACCAAAGCCCTTAGGCGTCAGACTACATCAGCCAAGACGCCTCATTCCCAAAAGTGAGAAATGAGGTCTGGGTTTTAAACTACCTGCCTCAGGGCCCCTTTCTGATGCCGTCACCCGCCTGATGCCACACATCTGCTGACAGTTTCTCCATCTGCCACCAAAACCCCTTTACCAGGGACTGGTATTGCCACCCACCTCCACACTCTTCATTGTGCCACTCTATGACCTCATGTCTGCTGTTGCTGGTGCCATGACATCCACACTGTGTCATTGTGCCACTCTCTGACCTCATGCTGTTGCTCTGCGCCGCCGTCACCTCCACTCTCTGTCATTGTGTCACTCTGTGGCCTACTACTGTTTTTTTCCACCTCCAGAATGTCATTGTGCCACTCTCTGACCTCATGCTGCTGCCGCCGTCACCTCCATTCTCTGTCATTGTGCCACTCTGTGGCCTACTACTGTTTTGCCACCTCCAGAATGTCATTGTGCCACTGTCTGACCTCATGCTGCTGCTGCCGTGACCTCCACACTGTGTCATTGTGCCACTCTGTGGCCTGCTCCTGTTTTTGCCACCTCCAGAATGTCATTGTGCCACTGCCTGACCTCATGCTGCTGCTGCCGTGCCCTCCACACTGTTTCATTGTGCCACTCTCTGACCTCATGCTGCTGCTGCTGTGACCTCCACTCTCTGTCATTGTGCCACTCTGTGGCCTACTACTGTTTTTGCCACCTCCAGAATGTCATTGTGCCACTCTCTGACCTCATGCTGCTGCCGCCGTCACCTCCACTCTCTGTCATTGTGCCACTCTGTGGCCTACTACTGTTTTTGCCACCTCCAGAATGTCATTGTGCCACTCTCTGACCTCATGCTGCTGCCGCCGTCACCTCCACACTCTGTCATTGTGCCACTCTGTGGCCTACTCCTGTTTTTGCCACCTCCAGAATTTCATTGTGCCACTGTCTGACCTCATGCTGCTGCCACCGTCACCTCCACTCTCTGTCATTGTGCCACTCTGTGGCCTACTACTGTTTTGCCACCTCCAGAATGTCATTGTGCCACTGTCTGACCTCATGCTGTGGCTGCTGCTGTGACCTACAAACTGTGTCATGGTGCCACTCTGTGGCCTACTCCTGTTTTTGCCACCTCCAAATGTCATTGTGACACTGTCTGACCTCATGCTGCTGTGGCTGCCGCCGTCACCTCCACACTCTATCACTGATGTTGCCACCGGAGCCCTCAGCTTGTTTTTATCCAGCTGTCGCTGCCATGACTTTATCAGGCTACATTCCCCCTTCAGTTTTTTGATCAGTTTTGCCCTCTTAAGGGCCCAGGGAATTTTATAGTGAAGCGATTCTAAGAGCGGCGGCAGTCATGTGCGTGTCATACTAAAACAAAACATTGTATGAAGCCCAAACCAAGCTCCCTCTGCATATTTAAGCATGGCACAACGTTCTACAGCACCCTGCAGGCTCTGTGCAGCCTGGAAATAGCTGTTTTTTAACGCAATTCATCCCGAAGTAATTCGGACCGAAGTTATTTTTGTCGGGAAATTCGGCGAAGTGACCGAACCGAATTTTTGAGAAATTCGCCCATCTCTATTTGTAATACAATGCAATAGGGTGTACAAAGAAGGCAGTTTAACTGCTTCCTACATGGGGCAGGAAGTAGTAAAACAGAAAACATGGAGGCAATGGAAGCCTTCAGACAGCTTCCCGCTGCAATGTTAACTGATCGGGACAAAGCGATCTCGCCGCTAATGTTTCGATCATAGTGAGGAACGGTGCGCGGCACCATTTCTCATTCATTTAGATGCAACAGCCATTTTCAGTGCGGCTTCTAAAGGGTTAAAGAGCATGGGATGTCACAGCGCAATACTGCTACAAATCCCCTTATTGGGACTATGATGTACTAATATGTCTTATGTTGGTAAGGGGTTAAACTCTAACCCTAAACCTTATCTGAACTTCAACCCTAACCTTAAATCCAACCCTAACATAACTCCTACCTTAATGTTAATTCTAACCCTATGTTTAGGTCTAGGATAATGACAAGGATCAGGTGTGGGTTGGGATGAGTTTGTTCACGATTCACATTCTGCCACATTCTACACTGTTTTAAGGCTATTTAGAACTGGCCTCTTTGCGCATAAATCATACATGTCACCCTATGTTCACACGGTGTATTACGGCATGTATAATACACACCGCAATACGCCAGGTGCTTTGGAAGCACATGCTAATCAACGCGTCTTTCCAAAGCAGGGGGGGCAGCCCACCAGCCCCCCTGACAAGCATTGTTCGAGGAGCCGAATCACCGTGAACAATTGATATGATAATTCCCCCCCCCCCCGTACAATACGATTGCAGTGTACATGAGTGGGGGCCATGCGTAATCCATAGCTCTCTATGAGAGCTATGAATTACCGTAATTGCTGCTCGCATTTCTCCGCATATAAAGCGCAATAAGCGGCTAAATGTGCGCCGAAATAACTGTGTGAACATACCCTCAGTGTTGCCTTGCTAAGTACTCACTTTTAGTGATATTACCAAAGAACTCCTTGTTGTGTGAATTTAGTCATTTGTGAACAACATGAGCTCTGTTGTAGAGTTTTTTTTTCACTACATGTTTTAAAAGGAAGTATAAAGGCATTAAAAACAAAAAGAAACTCATAATAACTGATAAGAGCATTGCGAAAAACAGCAGGCTTATAATTGGAGAAAGGAGCCCAGGAGAGCAGCTTGCAGTCCAAACAGATACAATAAAACTGTATTTTGTCAGCTTTTACAAACTAAATTATGATGTCTGTTTAACTTATGTTGCTGACAAGGACTGTATGGCTATGTTCACACGGCTTAACTGCGGGGCGTAATTTTGCCCCGCAATTACGGCGTGTGGACCGGGGCGGGAGCGGGGGAGTGAGCGGGGGGCCGGCACTTCGCCGGGCCATAGACAATCACTGCTAGCGGCGCGTATACGCCGCTAGAAAGTGACATGTCAATTATCTCCCCGCCCGGCGACTTCGCCGGGCGGGTCGAGGAGACGTAATCCATAGTTCTCTATGAGAACTGTGAATTACCGTAATTAATGGGCCGTTTTCGGACCGTAATTGGCGCACTCTGGCGGGTAATTACGGACCAAAATACGGCCCATTTTATGCCATGTGAACATAGCCTATGGCTTCAGCAGGTATAAAAAGTGTTATTTTTATGACCAAATTATTCCTAATAAGTAAGCATAGTTACCTTCAATTAACATGTTGTTTCCTTTGATTTACACTTTGTTGCTTTCTTTTCAGTCTTATTTGAATAGTGGGGTTAAGAGCTTATATGCAGTTGCAATGACGTGAATCAAAGACTTTGTAAATACTGCATTTGTCGGTCCTGCTGGTAACAAAAGAATCTGCCAATGCCAGAAGATGGAAAAAGCTATATAAACAAACTTCCATCAAATGCTTGAATTTGATTAGGAAATTCACACATTTGATGTTGGCAAAATAGAAGGGAAAATGTTGTTTGATGTTAGCAGACATCATTTTACAGTAAAATAAACATAAACTATTTAAATTGGCATTGATGTGACAGGGGTACTGTCACACAACAGCTTGAGTCCACTTAATAGCTTTCCAGACTAGAGAAGGATTATACTGGTAAAATTTGAATTTGTCTAACACAGTGCAGACTTTCTTTGTTTCCCCGTCTATAGAGCAGAGGCAGACAGAAGACAATTGCTTTGATTTTTATTTTATTTTAGAGAATATATTTTTTTTAATTTTTTTTTAGACCAATAAAAGGTTGAAATACAACATTTGACTGTATTGCTCACCTGTCTTCATTACAAATCCATTTATCCCGCAGTCAGATTCAGAAAACTCACCTTTATGTGCCTGGTTGAACCCTTGTTACTATGAGGAAGAACTGCCTGCAGATTACACAAGCCTGCTTCTTAATTAGAAAGGAAAAGCAATTGAGAAGCCTGTGTACTTAACAGCAATCTCCAAGTTGCAGTACAGATGTGTGACTTATCCAAGCATTCTGTGATCCTTAACTGATCAAACTGATCTCAAATCTCTCTCCGCAGAAAAAGTCTGCTGTGATTGTGTTATGTTTACACTATTAAAAAACAGCACAGTTATAACAGAGAGCACAAAGGTCATCCAGTAATGTGCTCAATGTCAAAAAAGCATCTTTTTGCAGAAAAAACAAGACTAATGTTAGCATTTTTCTTTCACAGTCTATCCATTACAGCTTGCAGTAAGGTTTTCTATTTATGTCTCAAAAATGTTTCCATTTTTCGTCTGGGGGCTTGACTCATCCATGTGTCTAATCACTTGAACGGCCATATATTGCCAGCTGGCTAAATCTGGTCATAGCAGCTAATCGGGAGGGATCATTAAACCAGCAGTCAGGTTCAATATCAAATTGTGTTCTCAAGTTGAGACTACTGTTTATACCAATTTTACAAACAAGTTTTTGTTTTATTTTGTATTTTAAAATGTATATAAAATATGAGCTATGTAATATTTGTAGTGGTGTTTTTATTTCTTGGGTACTCTGGTTTGGAAATCCTATGTTCATACACTGTTAAGGAATTCTCAGTTAATAGAGAAGTATCGTTGTTGAGGATCCTGATTTCTTGGTTGTGGTGAGCAATTAAAAAACTGACTACTTCTGAAGGACTTGTCCTGTCATGCATAACAGAGACAACCTATTTATTTCAATAGATGTTATATAATGTAGAGGTGTTAAACTAATTTCACTGAAAGCCACATTATGGTTGCCCTCAAAGGGCCATTTGTAACTCTAAGTCAGTATAAATGTAACTTCTCCTCAACATCTTGTAAAATAGCCTGAAACATCATATACACCACAATGTCCCAGCTGGCTTTCAATGGTCAATGTACCTTTTTTCTGGGTTGCTAATAAATTATTTCAGATTGTTCTACCTGAGATGTTATGGTACACTACATAGTCAGTAAAAGATTGTATAATAGCCAGTCCCTTCCACCTTTTTAGCACATAGCTCCTATTTGGAATGGTGGCTCGGGTGCTAGGATAGCACTGTCAGAGCTGTGCCACGGCTGTAATTAGAGTACATCTGTATGTAATTTATTCTCCGTATAACTACAGCTGTTTTGTGAAGGCCACAAACAGCATCATGAAAACCAAAAGGAACACACCAGACAGTAGGATAAAGTTGTGGAAAAGTGTATTGCGGGGTTAGTTTAAAAAAAAAAATAATCCAAGCTCTAAGCATCTCACAGAGTACTGTTCAATTCATCATTCGTAAATGGAAGGAGTATGGCACAACTGCTAACCTAACACGATATGGCCGTACACCTAAACTGACAGCCCAGACAAGCAGATCACTAATTAGAGAAGCAGCCAAAAGGCCCAGGGTCATACTGGAGTAGCTGCAGAGGCCTACAGCTCAGGTGGAAGAATCTGTCTACAGGACATCTACTAGCTGTGTACTCCACAAATCTGACCTTTAAGGAAGAGTGGCAAACAGACAATTTTAAAAGCAATCCATAAGAAGTGCTTGGCCAGAGGAGACCAAAATTTAGCTTTTTGGCCTAAATGCCAAACACTGTGAGTGAAAGAAATCCAGCACTACACATCAGTCTGAACACACCCTTGGCATGGTGATGCATGGTGGTGGAAGCATCATATTGTGGAGATGCTTTTCTTCAGCAGGTACTGGAATACTGGTCAGAGTTAATGGGAAGATATATGGAGCTAAACAGAGGGCAATCTTGGAGGAAAACCTGTTAGAGGCTGCAAAAGACTTGTGACTGGGGCGTAGGTTCACTCTGGGTTCACTCTGCAGCAGGACAACAATCGTAAGCATACAGTCAAAGCTACAATAGAATTATTTAAATCACAGCATATTTATGTATTAAAATGGCCAAGCTGAGCTGGAGAAATTTTGCAAGGAAGAATTGGCAAAAATTCCAGCCTTTAAGTGTACATAGCTAGTAGAGACATCCCCCAACAAACTTCAGCTGTTACTGAAGCTAAAGGTGATCCTTCAAAGTATTGACTCAGGGGGGCTGAATACATATGGATGCCACACTTTTCAGTTTTTTAATTTTCAAACATTTGCAAAAGCGTGTATCATTTTCTTTACACTTCACAAATACTTGCTACTATCAATAAAATATCAATAAAATACATTTATGTTTGGGGCTGTAACATTTAAAAATGAGAAACAGTTCAAAGGGTATGAATACTTTTGCAACCCACTGTATATATACTGACTCCATTCTATTGAAGCATAGTGTGCTCTGTATTTCCCAAAACAGCACACAAGTTTTAGAGAACAAAGTCCAACTACTGAACACCAGGAAGTGGCTGTGCATTAAGGCAAAAATGGCCTAGTATAAATGTCACTGAGCAACATTAACATTTATCAATTGTGCTACGGATAAATTTTGTTTCAATGTTAATCTTCTCCTTTGTTAACACTAACCAAATATCGTTAAGAATGCTCAGAACCAAATGTACCATATGGATGATCGGTGAGTGTAAGTCTACCTCTAAAGGTGTATATTCGGGCTCCGTACCTGTGGCAGTTTGAGTTGTAGATGCCACTTTGTACTAAGTATGTGATGTATTCCATAAGGAAAGAGAAGAGGAGAATAATATAGTTGGTATTTTATTTAGACTAGGACCAAGAATATCAGCAGCTTTTTTGTCATTCCACAGGTAATCCCAAAATCTTAAGCAAAAGCTGGACCAATCTAGCTGCCAAATTAGAATTAACAATTTGCGGCATTCCCAGGCACTTAATGATGTAGTGCATGTAATGATGTGGCTACAATATTCCTTCCTTTGGAGCCCGAGACAAAACATAAAAGTTTTAGATTTGCAAGTGCGATATGTATGGCGAATGTATAAAAAGCATAACAAAATGGAAGAAAGTATTGTTTTTTATGGATATCATTCTCCCCAATAGAAAAGAAAGAGAGTTCGGACTATCTTTGCAAGTCCTTTTAGATCACTTTGACAAAGGGTGAATAGTTAGCCCCGCAGGAAGCAATCACAGTATAATAAACCTAAGTAAGAGACTTATTAAAGAATTCGTTTGAAGTAAAGCAATCAGTTACAAGCTGTCTTGTTTCATCTGTTCAAAGGACATTCTCCCAAAAGCATTGTGATTTGTCACTGCAGTTTGGTAAATTCTAGTCTTACTTTTTTATGATTTTTTTTTAATCAGGTAATTTTTACTAAATGTATAAAAATATAAAACATTTGTTATAAATATACTGAATATCTTACATTATTTGCTTACAGAATAATAAAGTTTCTTATCCAAGCGAATAAACTCACTAAATCATACCAATATACAAAAGTTCACAAAAGTTAAAGGGGTTGTCTCACTACACGGATGGTTTTTCATATGATAGATCTAGCAAAAACAAGTCACTTTGCAATATATGTCCATTACCAGTGTCCTACCTATTCCAAGATATCCACTCTTGTATGAGCTGCATCACCTCCTTAGGTCGCTATAGCTACAGACCTGTTTGATCTATCCTGATAGGCTGCCAGCACTGGTTGCTATAGCTACAGACCTGGCTTCTACTGCAGCCTAGTGGAAGCCAGTAAACACACCCCTGAATTCAAAGTGAAACCAAGAAAACAGGACTGAAGTAAGATGAATCAATGCAGTGAGACAGCCCCTTTAAGTCAAAAAGTGTAAGACCACTAAAAACTGAAGAAAACAGGTAAGGACTGATACAGAATGGTCTACGTAGAAACAGAGTTTGAAAGGGAAGACTAGGGGAGTTCAGCCATGGGAATCTTCAAATTTCCTCAGTGTTTCTGTTAGATTAAACTCCTTTTTCCAATCTGATAACATTATTTAACTTATGGATACATTCAGTAGCACTCGGTGGGGAACATTGGAACTAGGCTTTCTAGCCATATATAGCATTCAGTAAATACTAAGGCGTTGATATTCTTCAAAAATAATATCTTCAATGTAGCTTAGGAGACAATGCATTAAGTCAATAGGAATATCAACCCTGTGTGCCACATGAATGAGAAAGAATGTACCTAATTTCCTACATTTCCACATTATATGCATTAAACGGGCTTCCTCCATATCATATTGTGGGCAGTTTGAGCCAGCTCTAATGCCACATCTAAAACGTACAGTAAATGAAGGGTTTTGTTAGTTCTGTGTACAGGCATGAGCTGTGAAATTCTTTTAGCTTTACTGAATGATAATCGTTTAGTAAGACCCAGGATACTCATCCCACTGTCACGGGTGGTCCTGCAAACCGGGACGAGGTGTGTCCCCCACGAGCGGCGCCGCTGCCCGCATGTCGGACAGCGGGCGCGCTCACTCTGCCGCCCGGGTCCCTGCCTACTTACCCGGCCGCGCACCTACTGCAGCTCCAGTCTCCCGACCCCAGGGCATCCCCCGCTCCCTTGGCGCGCCAGCGCCAGCTCTAAAATTTAAAGGGCCACGCACTGTAATTGGGTTATTGCCGGTTTCGCTGCCCTTATTTAAGCCTGCCCCTTCCTGAGTCTTGTGCCGGATCTTTAGTGCCATTTGCCTATAGAGAAAGCGTTCTTTGAGCCTCGTCTGTCTTACCGTGTACCGAACCGTCCAAGCTTCCGTCCCTCGATCACGAACCTCTGCCGCCTGTCCTGACCTACTGCCTGTCCCCGACTACATCTAGCAATTCTTTACCACGCTTACCCTTGGCTGCCACTGCAAGCAAGTCACGCCAGTGGAAGCGACCTGTTTAGTTTCCCGCGCAGCAAGTCCATCCCGCTTTGCCGGGCTCTGGTGAAAGCGGGTGCTACTTAGATTCCACTCCCTGGTATGGCTTACGCCATCGCTTGCGGTGGTCTAGCAGATCCACTGCCATTGTCCGTGACAGTAAGATCCAGCCATGAATCCCACCAAGACGCCTCTGCCACCCCGCGCTAAACCTCACCCCCCATCGGTGCTCAGCAATTCGAAACAGATCGCCCCAGCAAGCCCAGCAACTCAGCCATCTCTCTGCCATGATGCAGAAGTTCCTGGCCGCTCAGAAACAGCAACCCGCTCCAGTGGCTCCCGCTGCACCTTCGGTTCCTGCACCGACCGCTGTTCCAAGGCTCCGTCTGTCTATGCCGTCCAAGTTCGATGGAGACTCCAAGGCTTTATCACCCAATGCTCCCTGCATATCGAGTTAATGGGCAACCAATTCCCTACTGAACGGTCAAAGGTGGCGCTCGTGCTCAGCCTTCTTTTCAGAAAAGCCCTGGCTTGGGCTACCCTACTCTGGGACAGGAATGACCCGATCACTGCCAACCTTGCCACATTCCTCACCGAGCTCAGGAGTGTTTTCGAGGAACCTGCCCGGGCTTCTTCTGTCGAGACCGCCTTGTTAAATCTGCGCCAAGGGGACTCATCTGTAGGCGATTATGCGGTACGTTTGCCTCACTTTGGCTTCTGAATTATCATGGAATGAAGCGGCATTGACCGCCACCTTCAATAAGGGCCTCTCCAGTCGCATTAAGGATGTCTTTTCTGCCCGGGACCTCCCGTCTTCTTTGAGTGACTTTATCTCTCTGGCCACTCAGATTGACATCCGTTTCTCGGAATGCCAGGAAGAGCTCCGGCAAGAACAAGAACAGACAAGATCCCGTCATCTCCCTCGTCTAGCTCCGGTATTCCAAAGGCCGCCACAGTTGCCCTCTCTGCCTGCTGCCGAGGAGGCCATGGAAGTGGATAGAGCCCACCTATCTACACCGGAGCTAACCTGAAGACGTTAGGAGAACCTTTGTCTGTACTGTGCCAGTTCTGACCATTTACGCAGATCTTGCCCACTTTGTCCTCACCGTCTGGGAAACGGGAGCACCTAGGGTACATGGGAGAGGCGTCCCTAGGTGAGAGCAAGGCCTTTCCTCATCTGACCATGCCCGTTCTCATCGGCACTGGGTCAGGTTCCCAGTTTCACGTTGCTGCTTTCCTGGACTCTGGGATGGCTGGAAATTTCTTGGACGCTGCCCTGGTGTCCCAGCATAACCACTCCGTGATCCGCCTAAAGAAGCACCTACTCATCTCCTCTGTCAGTGGAGCAATTCTCAGTGATCCAATTCGGTTCCGCACTGAGCCTCTGTTCTTGCAAATAGGGGCCCTGCACAAGGAGAGACTTGCGTTTTACGTGCTACCGCCGTTCTTCCTCATCCATTCTCCTGGGTCTCCCGTGGCTGCAGCGCCATGCTCCTGTGCTCAACTGGCAGACGGGCGAAGTCTTGAGTTGAGGGCCGGAGTGTTGGTCTTGCTGTCTGGTGGCACCTCGCCCGATGCTTCCCGCTTCTCCTACAGTGCCGTCTAAGCTGTTGGCGGGCCTTCCCGCTCCGTATCAAGCATTTGCGGATGTTTTCTCCAAGAAGCAAGCCGAGACGTTGCCTCCCCATCGCTCATATAACTGTCCTATTGATCTTCTGCCTGGGATGTCTCCTCCACGGGGCAGGGTTTACCCTCTGTCGGTACCTGAGACCTTGGCTATGTCTACCTATATCAAGAAGAATCTCCAGAAGGGGTTCATACGCAAGTCCTCCTCGCAGCTGGGGCCGGGGTTCTTTTTCGTGGCCAAGAAGGATGGTTCCCTAAGTCCTTGCATAGACTACCGAGGGCTCAACAAGATCACGGTAAAGAACTGCTATCCTCTGCCCGTGATCATGGAGCTTTTTGACCGTCTACGTTGTGCCAAGATATTTACTAAATTGGATCTGCGAGGGGCTTACAACCTCATACGGATACGTGAGGGTGATGAATGGAAGACTGCCTTCAACAATCGCGACGGGCACTTTGAGTACCTGGTCATGCCCTTTGGACTCTGCAATGCCCCAGCCGTCTTCCAAGAACTTTTCAATGATATATTCCGGGACTTCCTGTACACATGCGTGGTTGTCTACCTGGATGATATTACGGTGTTCTCTCCCAACCTTGAGTCCCATCAAGTTCATGTACGACAAGTCCTCAGACATCTAAGGGCTAACCGCCTCTATGCCAAGCTCGAGAATTGTCTGTTCCATCAGCAGAGCCTTCCATTCCTCGGCTACATCATTTCCGACAGGGGCCTGCAGATGGACCCCGCTAAGTTGTCTTCCGTCCTACAGTGGCCACGCCCCTTGGGTCTCCGAGCCATACAGAGATTCCTGGGTTTCACCAACTATTACAGGCAATTTATACCACATTTCTCCTCGCTGGTGTCTCCCATAGTGGCATTAACCAAGAAGAACGCCAATCCGAAGCTCTAGCCACCGACAGCAGAGCAGGCCTTCAGCAAGTTAAAGTCTGCCTTCGCCTCTGCGCCTTTGCTCTCCCGGCCAGATATGGAGAGACCGTTCTTTCTTGAGGTCGATGCCTCCTTGGTGGGGGCCGGGCTGTACTCTCTCAGAAAGGGCCCAAAGGCAAGACCCTCACTGCGTTTTTTTTTCTCTAAGAGTTTTTCTGCTGTGGAAAGGAATTACTCTATTTACTGGCCATCAAGCTGGCCTTGGGGGAATGGCGGTATCTCATGGAGGGTTTCTCGTCACCCGGTCAACATCTAACCACCAAAATAAAAACCTGTTATAAACTCAAAACAGCTCAATGCTTAAATCCACGCCAGGCTCGTTGGTCCCTCTTTTCTCCCGTTTAATTTTCTAATTCATTTTGCCCTGCGGAACAAATTTCAAGGCCGACGCTTCTCCTGTGCTTCGGGTTGACTGGGAACGAACCCACTCCACGGCACATTATCCCTCCATAACGACTCATCTCTGCCGCGCCTGTAGACTTACGACGTATTCCTCCCGGCAAGACATACATTCGTCCGGCTCTTCGGAAGAAGCTTTCTGTCGTGGGGTCATTGCTCCCATAATGGCTGGCACCCAGGGGTGCAGAGGTCTTGCTCCCTCATCTCTCGATTTTACTGGTGGCCAGGTCTAGTCCAAGATGTTCGTGAGTTTGTGGAGTCCTGCGCTTCCTGTGCCCGGAACAAGTCCCCTCATCTCAAGCCGGCAGGTCTGCTCCTACCACTGCTGATACCCAGCTGTCCTTGGACCCATGTGGCCATGGACATTATCAAGGATCTCCCTTCTTCCTCTGGTAACACCGTGATCTGGGTGGTTCCAGACGGTTTTCCAAAATAGCTCACTTAATTCCTCAGCCAGGCCTACCCTCAGCCCCTATCCTTGCCAGCCAATTTTTCCAACACATTTTCCGTCTGCATGGGCTTCCTCGGCACATAGTTTTCGGACCAGGGTGTCCGATTTGTTTCAAGGTTCTGGCGCTCCTCTGTAACCAGCTAAAAGTGAAGCGGACTTTTCCTTCGGCCATCACCCTCAATCTAATGGGCAAGTGGAGAGAGTTTAAACCCGACTCTAGGCTGCTACCTTGCGCCCTTTGTCTCTGTGCGCAGGACGATTGTCTAATTTGTTTTCCCTGGGCTGAGTTTACCTACAACTACTTAGACTCGGAGACTGCCGGGGCTGCTCCTTTCTTTATTGTCTACAGGTGACTTCCCCGCCCACCCCACCCCCATTCTGTACCCTCTGAGGTCCCTGCCATGGAGGAGTGGTCCAGGACCTAACAGCCACTGGAAGCAGACGCACCATTCTTACTCCAGCTTCCCGCTCGTACCAGGCGCAAGCTGACAAAAAGGAAGACCCCCGCCGATCCCTTTTCTCCTGTGACTAGGTGTGGTTGTTGGCTAGATATATCCGCCTCAAGGTCCCACTATTAGCTTGGTCCCGGTTTCTGAGTCCGATCGAGGTGCTAAAGCGTATAAACCCGGTGGCATACAAGCTCCGCCTTCCTCCCACTATGCGGGTCCCGAACTCCTTCCATGTCTCTCTTCTGAAACCAGTCATCCTAAATAGTTTCTCTCGGGTAGTTGCTCCTCCCACTCATGAGGCCAATGCCACCGATGTCTTTACTGTAATGGAGATTCTGGATATGAAGACAATCAGAGGGAAGCGGTTTTTTCTCATTGACTGGAAGGAGTTCGGGCCCGAAGAGAGGTCCTGGGAACCAGAAGACTATATTCTGGAGTTCCTTCAGGCCAGAAAGAGGGGGAGGCCAAAGGGGGGTTACTGTCAGGCAGCGGGCACGCTCACTCTGCCGGCCGGGTCCCTGCCTACTTACCCGGCAGCGCTCCTGCTGCAGCTCCAGTCTCCAGGCTCCCTAGGGAGCGCGCACGCTGGCTCTGTGAAATTTAAAGGGCCAGCGCACCGGTAATTGGGTATTGCCAGTCGCTGCCTTTATTTAAGCCTGCCCCTTCCTGAGTCTTGTGCCGGATTTGCCATTTGCCTATAGAGAAAGCGTTCCTTGAGCCTCGTCTGTCTTACTGTGTACCGTACCATCCAAGCTTCCGTCCCTCGACCACGAACCTCTGCTGCCTGTCCTGATCTACTGCCTGTCCCCGACTACGTACCACGCTTACCCTTGGCTGCCACTGCAAACAAGTCACGCCAGTGGAAGCGACCTGGTAGTTTTCCCGCCGCAGCAAGTCCATCCCGCTTTGTGGCGGGCTCTGGTAAAAACCGGGTGCTACTTAGATTCCGCTTCCTGGTGTGGCTTACACCATTGCTTGCGGTGGTCTAAGGGATCCACTACCTTGTCCGTGACACCCACTGCCTGCTACTAATAGGGCCAATAGTTTTCCCGTTGGTTCTCTCTGTTTATATATATATAATACACTCTTCAGCTAACAGGCTTTAAGCTCCTAAAATTAACCCCTTCGTGGATTTTGCTCCACATGCTAATGTTATGAGAGGAGATGATTCAATAGACAAATCAAATCTATTTGTGCTGCTGAACACTGGAACGTATGCCTTAATCGTGGATATTGGTAAAAGACTTGATGTGGTAAACTATATTGATCTTGCAGTTGAGTAAAACTCATCAAATCTGAACCATTCAGAATCTCAGTGATTAATTTAACACCAGCATTTTTCCATCTTATCAATTTCATCAGTTCCGAAAGTTTATAATTAGACCATGATGGGTTATATTTAGCACACTCAGCAGAACCTAAAATCTCCTTACCTCTATCCCAGACTTTGTACATTAGCTTAGGAGTTGGAAAGTTTGAGCCTTAGCACCTGAAACACTTGCTTCCAGCATTCAACTGAGATGTGGCCATGAATATCTTGTAGCCAAAAGCTTGCCAACCGGACCCATTCTCGCCTTATCATCCCATTCCACAAAATTCTGCCACTACAAGGCCATAAAATATAGCAAAGCATTTGTTATAGTCAGACTTCCTCTATCCTTATCTCTACGCAAATGATCTAGCCTAATCCTAACTGTTCCCTAAAATGTATGATTTGTTTTAAACAGAGATTTCCTCTTAAGTTGTCTTCCAGTGAGTCCATTTTGGCAACGATTGTACCATCTGACACTGATGGGCCTTGACATTGGAGTTTTTTGGAAGTTGTTCTGGGCTCTTTGGTTACCATTATCTGTGTCTTCAATTTGTCAATAAGTTTCCTCTTGCGACCATGTCGAGGGAGGTTGGCAACAGTCCCATAGACCTTAAACTTCTAAATAATATGTGCAACTGTAGCAACATGAACATCAAGATGTTTGGATATGGTTTTATAGTCTTTAACTTTAACATGTTTGTCTACAATTTTCTTCCTAATCTCCTGAGAAAACTCTCTTCTTCACTTCCTTTTGTCCATGTTCAGTGTGGTACTTATCATGACACCAAGCAGCACAGTAACTACATTACAGGACACACCTTAATTTAATATGCCCCTGTGATCATATTATTTTCAATTTTATCTTTGGGTACTATCCTTTTTGTTTTCCAAGCCATTTTTTTTCTTTGTTTTACATTTTTAAGTACTTTTGTCAGTTTCACATTATTTCAGTGACCATTGTGTATTTTTCTTTCCTTAACCTCTTTACAGCCTCAATCAGATTTGAACTTCCTCACATAGCCCCATGTTTGAAATTTGACGTGTAATTTAATGTAGAAATAACCTTTTGATACTTTTACCTATCCATGTGATTCAGAGAATGTTTTCTTATGACAAATTGTGCTTTAAGTTAGTAAGAGATTTTAGTCCATACAATCCTTATTTACTTGTGAAAAATATCAAAATGTTGTGAAAATTTCGAAAAATGTAAAAATGTGTCATTTTCAAAGTTCAAAAATTTCTGCGTGTAAGACAGCTATGCCACAAAAAATAGTTTACATCTAGCATCTACCATATGTCCACTGTGCATTGGCATCATTTTTAAAATGTAATTTTTTTATGACATTAACTCCTTAAGGACCCTTTTTTTTTTTTTTTTCTGGTGACACGTTCGTTTTTCCCTCCTCGCCTTCTGAAAGCCATAACTTTTTTATTTTTCCACCTACATGGGACACAATGGGGGCCTTTTATTTTGCGGGACAAAGTGAATTTCTAATGGTGTTATTCACTATACTATAGAATATACTGGAAACCGCAAAAAAATTCCAAGTGGGAAAAAAATTGTGAAAAAAAAGGTATTTTCGCCATGTTTCTGGGTGTTTTGCTTTTACGGCATTCAATCTTTGGTAAATATAATGTATTATCTGTAATCTACAGGTTGTTCCGCATCCGGCAATACCAAACATGTAGGGTTTCCTCTATGTTTTGGGGCCGTAAAAAAATTCCAAACATTTTCTATTTTTGAAATTTGCGCCACGGCGCCATTTTGTGCGACCAATAACTTTTTTGTACTAACACCCACGGGCGTCAGTGAGGGGCATTTTTTGTGGGCTGAAGTGTACTTTTTATCCCCCTAGCAGTTTGGAATGCATGCGACTTTTTTTGATCAATTTTTATTCCATTTTATTGAGTGACGTAAAATGAACAAAAACGCAATTTTGGGGCGTTTTGGGGGTTTTTTTTTTCTTACGGTGTTTAGTTTTTACGGGGTAAAAAATTATGTTATATTTTATAGATCGGACTTTTTCGGACGCGGCGATACCAAATATGTGTAAACATTTTTATTATTTTAAAGTTTTTATTTGTAAAATGGGAAAGGGGGTGATTTGAACTTTTAATACTTTTTTTTGTACTTTAAAACTTTATTTATTTTATTTTTTTTTACTGTAACATTTAGTCCCCCTATGGTGCTTGACCACTAGGGGGCGCGATTGTTAATACAACCTAATGCGATCCCCCTGCAAAGCCCCTTAGCGGCCCTGGGACGTACTCATACGCCCAGGGTCGTTAAGGGGTTAATGGGCTTAGAAGTTTAGTAGTATTTTTTCACATTTTCAAGAAAAATTGAAACACTGATTTTTTTTAGGGACTAGTCCAGTTCTGATGTGGCAAAATAAAGTGGAGGTGAAATTAACATTTTTTTTTGCAGATTTTTAATATTTATCAATATTGAATATATTCAATATTCACTGGAACACGGTAGATGGGACCAGGGAAATGCAACTTAATATTGATTCCCCTGATTCTGCTATTTTTAGAGATATCACATATGTGACCTAAGTGCGCTATTTGACTCAACCACAACCAAATTAGAATAGTAGGGGCACCTACTGGATTTTGGGGTCTCATTTTCATTATGGTTTTCTTTAGGTGTCATTTCAGGTTTGAGGACACCCTAAGGGGCTAAAACTTAATAAATACTTCTAAAAAGACCCCATATTAGAAATATCACATATGTAACCTTAGTGCGCTATTTGACTCAACCACAAATATCAGAATAGGAGGATCAACTATTGGATTTTGTGGTCTCATTTTCATTACGATTTTCTTTAGGTGTCATTTCAGGTTTGAGGACACCCTAAGGTGCTAAAACTTAATAAATACCCCTAAAAAGACCCCATATTGGAAACGTTAGCCCTTAAGGAATATATGCCGGGGTGTAGTTAGTATATCAACCCCACAGGTGTTTCACAAGTGTTTTTAACGTTAGGCTGTGAAAATGAAAAAAAAATTGTAACAAACTGCAATTTTAGCAGAAAATAATTATGTTTTACAAGTAATCCTGGAAAACACCCAAAAATTTGTTACTCAATTTCTTACAAGTTCAACAATACCTTTTAAGTGGGTGTAAACTGCTATTTGGGCGTATAGCAGGGTGTACAAGGGCCGCCCTTGATTTTTGACTTTTGGAACGCAGATTTTCGTGGATGCCATGTTGCATTTGCAAAGCCCCCAAAGTAACAGAAGAGGTAAAACCTTCCAGAAGTCAGCCATTTTGGATTCAATAGCTCTCAAGGAATTCATCTAGGGGTGTAGTGTGCATTTTTGGTGCACAGACGTATCACATTTTTCTAGAATTTGCACATGAAGTTGTGCGAAAAAAAACACAGTTTTTGCCATTTTTTTCGGCTTTATTTTTTAAATGTTTTTGGGAAAGGGGGGGGATGAAAGACAAAGGGTAATTTACTAACAAACCGGGACAAAATTTCAATGATATAAAAATATTATAATTTTTATGTTTTAATACTTTTTTTTTAATTGAAATAGAAAAAGGTTTAAAAAGAAAAACTGTTTTTATTTCATCATAGTCTGACAGCTATAACTTTATATAGCACTTAATAACGGCTTGTTTTTGAGGGATGAGTTGGGCTTTTTTCATTGGTATCCTTAAAGGCATTCCAAAAAGACTCTTTTAACCCCTTTTTTTTTCAAAGGTTTTTTTTTGAGGTGTTTTTAAAAAAAATACATCAATCCTGGGGATTTTTTTTTTTTTTTTACAGGGGTCCCAAAGTGCACTTTAAAAAGACATACTAGCTTTTTCTCAGCAGGGGGGGTTTGGGAATGATAAAAAACGATACCCCAAAATTTTTATAATTTTTTATATTTCCTGCTTTTACACAATGAAAACACTTTTATTCAAAAAAGAAAACACGTTGTGCCTCACCAGAGTCTGAGACTCATAACTTTTTTTTATTTTTCGGTGTTTGAAGCTTTTTTTTTTGGGGAATTTACTTGACATTTTTTTTCGTTTCCATTTTTTGGACAGGAGGAAAAAAACTTTTTTGGGAGCTTTTAAAAACCGTTTTTTTGGGAAAACAGGATAAAGAAAAAAAACTAACCTATCCTAGTAGAATTTTTTTTTTTTTTAACCCGCCCTCAATGGCAGGGGATATATACATTTAGTTTTTAAATCTGTGGGCCGATCTGGTTACGGCAACCAGCAATTTACATAGGTTTTTTAATGTGTACACTTAAAAAAAAAATCTTCTGATAGCCATACCTTTTTTTTAATTTTCCTGTATACAGATTGATGTATGGGCTTTTTTTTTTGTGGGATGAACTGACGTTTGGTACCCAACTTTTTTTTTCAATTAATACCCGTAACGGGGTTTTGGGGGGATCGCGGGCCACCGCTAGCTTTGGGGTAAAGCCACCCAGGGAACGGGGTCTAATTAGCCCCCCCGGGAATTTACCAGAGCCCCGCCGAAAAATGGGGTGGCTTCTGGCCCGGGATTTTAGGCTACCAGGTTTGTTACCCTTGACGTGACTTGCTAGCGATGCGGGCCGGGGATTGCGTGGGACAGAAACGGGAATCCGGAGGCTTTGTCGGGGACAGGCAGGAGGGTTTAGGACAGGGCAGGGGGTTCGTGGTCAGAGACGGCAGATGGTCAGGGCAAGGGGAGGCAAACAGGGCAAAAATCAGGAAACCCCAGCGGAAAGGACTGGTACAGCCCGGATAATCAAAACAAAAACTAGAGAACTCTTTAAGACTTGCTAAACCGGGACACCAAACGAACTGGGGAAAATGTGTTGGGGGCGTGTTCCTTAAAATTTGGAAACCCGCGCCCCAAGGGAATAACCAATTACTGGGGAGCTGGCCCCTTTTTAAAACCAAAACCACCGTCAACCGGTTTTTGCCCTTTGGAAACGGGCACGGGGGCGCGGGGGCCCCAACAGAAAAGGGCAAACGTTCACCGGAAACGTGGGGTGGGAAATTTCAGGTGGGCCCGGGGAAGGGAGGGGGTTTGGGCGTTTTCCCGGGGGCCCCGCCCGGGGAAGGGGGGAGGCCACGGGGCGCAGCGGTCCCGCGGCCCCCAAAGACAGTACCCCCCCCTTTTGGTCTCCCCCTATTTTTTTTGGGGGCCTAGCAAGGAAAGGGCAGGGACAGGTTGGGGCCCCAGGTTCCCCACAACGCTCCCTCAGGCCCCGAACCCCATCCCCTTTGATAAGGAAAAAAACCGGGGTTCCCCCTTTACTGTCTTCTCCGCCACACCCCCCTTGACCCCCAAAGATGTTTTCAGAGTCGGCCACAGGGGGAAAGGAAAAAAAAATCCCCGGGAGAAGGGGGATTTTAGCAAACCCCAGGCTTGAGGGCGAGCATGGAAAAAAAGTTCGGGACAAAACCGGGGAGGTACAAGCGGAGGGTTGTTTGGGCACCGGGTTTAAAAACCGGGGCCCAAGTACCCCAAAAGGGGCCCAAATTAAACCCTTAAAAAAAAAATTGTTTGGGGGGGCACTTTGAAGCAAATGTGCTTGGGGAATAATCAAACCCTTCACCCGCTTAAAAAATGGGCCAGGTCCCCCGGTACCTGTCGGCCTGGACTTTGGTGCAAAAAGGAATGCCCGTAGAAGGGCCGGGCGTGTGACCTGCCCCAAGAGACTTGATTCCCAAAACTTTTGGGGAAACCCCGGTTTAGAAAGTCACCGAGGTGGGCAGAGGGGAAAAGGGGGGCGGGGGGTTAGCCCAAAACAACAAAAAAAGGGGGGAGGGTCCTGAAAAACCTCAGATCCAAGGAATTTTATGAAAATTCCCTCCAGGGGGGAGGGCCGACCAGTTTTTTCCTGACGGGCGGGTACAAAATGTCGGGAGGTAGGTCCCCAAAACTTGGTTAACCCTCTCTACCCCCCATTATTTGAAAGGGGATAAGCCGACCGAGAAAATCCAGTGAAAACCCCCGTAACTGAGGCACACAGAGCCCCCAGAATTTTTGACACAAAACGGACCCCCCTATCGGGGGAAGACAATATTAAACGGGAGGGCCCATGTTTGTTGAAAAAAGTGCTGGAAAAAATGTTTGGGCCAACCGATGGGCGGAGGGTAACCCCCGGGGGGGAAAGGGAAAAAAGGGACAAAATATCCATTTTTAGAGAACCTATCCCTTTCCCCCAAACCCCAAAAGACCGGTTTTTACCCGATTTAGGGCCGGGGGGTCGGTAAAGAAGTTCCCTGGGTATATTTTGGACCCGGGTTTTTCTGGGGACTGGGGGAGGTAGGGAGTAGACCTTGGGGCTGGGCTGGGGCCTTGTTACAGCAAAGGGGTGGCCCGGCCAGGACAAAATCCTAAAAATCAGAGGGGAAAAGGGGGGGGCCCCCCAGTAAGGAGAAAATTAATCGAAAATACTTATCACCCAGGAAAGGCCAGCCTTCGGGGAAGGTGGCCCCCCCTTTAAAAATAAAGGGGCCCCAAAGGCAAGGGGGGGGGGGGGGGAAAAAAGGGCTTTCCCCGAGGTTAAATGTTTAAGCCCACGGGGCCCCGGAGAAGGGCCGTTTTTGGAGGAATTAATTTTCTGCAAAGGGGGCTTCTGACCCACAGGTCCGAAAATCTAGAAAGGGCATCCCAACCCCTGACGTTTTTTCTCATGGCCGGGGAAAATGAAGGGAAAAAGGGGGGAAAAAACGGGCGAAGAAGAGGGACCCCCTGGCTTGAAAGAGGATTAAGAAAGTGGGGCGATTGAAGATAGAGGGGGTTTTTTTTGACCCTTTAAAATTTTGAAGGGAAGGCGAGGGCCCCCTCCAGGGAAGTGCCGCCATTCTTCTAGGGCCAATTTTAAGGCCAATAGTTAACGGGTTCCCCCAATCGAATTAATTTTGCTCGGGGCTGGGGAAGTTTTTTAGAAAATCCCAAGTAAAAGCAGTTTTTCCGGGGGGCAGACTTTTAAAGGGCCCCGCTCCTGCACCAAAATGAAGAGGCATCCACCCAAGAACGAAGGGCCATGGGTCCGGGGGAGATAGAACAAGGAGCCAAGCAAAAGGCCCGGGTATGAGATGCTCAAAGGCTTCTTTAGCTTTTTTTGGGGGCCAGGATTTGGGGGTTGGGGGTTTTTTTTCGCCAGTTTCCACCAGTTTGGGGCCAAGCGTGGAAAGTGCGGGATGAACTGTCTGTAAATAATTCGCAAAGGGGCCCCGAAAACGTTGGATAGCCCAAAAAAAAAGGCCCCCGGGCAGGGCCCCTTTTAAAACGGGAACACTTAGAAGGGTCCTTTTAGGGGTCCCTTTATCCAGCGATTACCCCAAGGGAAGGGGGAACGAGGTGCGCTCAAACGGGATTTCTCTAGTTTGGGATATAACTGATGGCTCGGGGGGAGTTTGACACCAGGGGGACGTGGGGGCGGTGAATCTCAGGTCAGGAGAGAAGATCCCGGGAAAGCATCCAATTTAAAAGAAGACACAGACATAGGGGGAGGGCGGGGGGGAAAATCTTGTTGATTTAGTTCTGGAAAACTGCCGGGGCTTGCAGAGGCCAAAAAAGGGATGACGAGATATTCGAAAAGGGCCCTCACGGGGGTTTTTAAAAGGCTAGTTTTTCCCTTTGTCCCTTCCGGAAAAAGAATCATGGGGTTTAAGCACCGCGAAGAAACCAATTTAGAAAAAAATTTTGCGCCACGTACGGGCAAATAGCTCTAGATCAAAGGCAGGGGGGAATCGATTCTTTTTTTTTTATTTTTAAAGACCACGATAGTCGATAACAGGGCCGGAGGGTTTTCTCTCTTTCTTTTTTGACAAAGGAAAAATCCGGCTTTTCCCCCAAGGGGAGGACACTTGCTTTTAATTTCCCTTGCGAGATTCTCTTTTGAATAAAACTCCGGGCATCGCCTTTGTCTCCGGGAAAGAAAGAGGGTAAACTCCCGGGCCCCCCCGGGGAGGGGGTAGTACCCGGTTGCAAATTAATAGGGTTCAAAGGGGCCGGGGCGGGGCAGAGTTTTTTGGGTTGTCTTTCGGAGAAGACTCGGGGAAATTTCCTTTGGGAAAAGGGGCAGGCAGACCCTGGGAGAGACTTCGTAGGGTTTGGGAGAAAACAAAACCCCAGACAGGGGCAGTGCCCGCAGGGATCGTGAAAAGACATCCGTCCCCAACGAAGAATCTCGCCTGTGTTCCGTCTAGGGTCGGGCATCTCTTGCAACCATGAAGGGCCAAAAGGATCTCTGAAAAAAGGAACGAGGGAGCACGAGAAGGGTTTCACAAATTTCCCCGGGGGTAGGGGCGCCCAAACTGCAGGGTTTAGGGGGCAGTGCAAAAACCGAATTTGGTTTCCCGAGGCATTTTGCCACTGACAAAGGAAACAAAAAGGGTTTTTGCAGAGGGGGGCACTGGGGAAACCAGAACTGAACACCAGGGGCATGGGTGATAAAGTTAACCCGGGGGACCCGGAGTCCGGAAGGGGGGATGGCCTGAAAGGTTTCTTGGGCCGGGCCCCAAATTTTCCCAAAATAAACCCGGAAAGGTCAACGGGAGAGGGCCCCACTGACACCCCAGGAATTTCCCCCTCCTTGCGAGCCCTAGGTGCAGAGTTTTTGGGGCCAAATGGCCATCCCCAATTTTTTGTGGGCCCGGGGCCCCCCCCCCAATAGAAACATAACTGCTTCAACACGCTGTGAGCGTTCCTCCCTGGGGCCCAAATGAGGCCCCTTTTCCCCCCCTGGCCCTGGGTTCGTCCCCAATTTGGGGAAAGGGGGTAAAAGTTGGGGGGGAAGTGGGGGGGAAGGGGGGAAAAAAAGAAAAAGGGGCTAAGCGAGGTTTTGGGGCCCGGGGTGGTCGAAATAAGCCCCGGGGTTGGAGGAGGAGCCTTGTTGTCTCTCCGCAAAGCGAATGTTTGATCCGGGGGGGCCAACCCCCAATCAAATCCCCAGGAGAGGAAAGGCAATCCGCCACCCCCAGCTCATCTTAAAACGCGTCCCAGAGGGCCCTTTCCAGAAGGGGCGCCACCAAAGCCTTTATTTTTTCCAGTCGAGTTCTGAGGCTAGCGGGGCGGAACTGGGACCCCAGTACTGAGGGGCCCCCCGTAAATCACCCTGAAGGAAGGGGAAGCAGAGCTGGGAAACCCCGGGGGAGACGGCCAGGGTTTCCTCGAAACATTTCGGAACCCCCGGAAAGGGAAAGGGTTTCAGATTAGCCCCTGAGCGGGTTACCTCGATCCCATAGCGGGGGGGCCCAGGGGGCCAGAGCTTCGCCTATTAAGAGCCCCCCCCCCCCAATACCTTTAAAAGGGGACTTTTTTGCCCCTTAGGAGGGAATTGGGTGTCCCAAAAATCTCGATTTTGGAAGGAGCATTGACTGATGAAGGCCCTGCACTTTTGGGGCCCCCCCCCAAAGGGGAGAGGGAGGCGGCCCCAAAGCAAGAAGGGGGGCCCGGGGAAGGTGGGGAGGGAGGGCCCAGGCCCGGCCGGGAGGGGGGGGGGGGGGGGGGGGGGGGGGGGGGGGGGGGGGGGTGGGGGGGGGGCATCCCGCAGATGGCGGTAGAAAGGGCTGCAAGATTCTGCATCATGGCCACGAGCTGGTCGATAAAGCTACCCTGCTTGGGCGAAAGGCCGTCCCCAATGTCCCCGGAGTTCAGGGGAGAGGTTTCCCCCGGCGGAACCCATGGCCAGTTCTACTGTAAAGGGGTTTGGGGATTCGCTGAACCACCGCAAACTTTTGGGGATAAGGCCCACCCCCCAGGGAATGGAGTCTAAGTAGGGGCCCCCCGGGATTCACCCGAGCCCGCCGCAAAAGCGGGATGGGCTTGCTGCGGGGGTGAGGCACCAGGTCGTTTTCCCCCCGACGTTTACTTGCAAGGGGATGGCGGCCGGGTATTTCGTGGTTTTCATTAAAAAAAAAAAACAAAAAAAAAAAAACATAACCCCGAGACGTAGTCGGGGGCCCCCGGCAGGAGGTCAGGGCCCGGGGGCAGAGGTCCGTGGGGCCAAAGACAGCGACCGTCAGGGGGGCGGCAAACAGGGGAAGGTCAGGAAACATAGCGGGAACGGAAATTTGGGCACGGATAATCCCGAACCAAAAAAAATAGAGAACTTTTCCCAAAACTTGTAAAAACCCCACCCAACTGGCAAAGTGGGGTTTTTTGGGGGGGTGGGTTTCCCTTTAAAAAGGACCAGTGCCCAAGCAATAACCCAAAATTTCTGGGCGGGTGGGCCCTTTTAAAACCAGACCAGCCGTCCCCGCCCGCGCCTTTTGGAACAGGGGGCCCGCGTTCAAATGGAGGCCCTGGGGTGGTAAATTTTCCGGGGCCCGGGGAGGGAGGGGGGGTGGTCGGCCGGCAAACCCGGCACACGCGTCGGGGGGCCCCTGCGGGCAGGGGGGGGCCCCCGGGGGTCAGCGGTGGGCCCCGGGGGCCCCCCTGACAATACCCGTACCGGGTGTTTCTTTTAACTGTCCCAATTTTCTAAAGACCCGCCGTGCCCTCAGGGTTTTAAAAGGGGGCCCTAACCAAAGTCAGCTCTGGTCATGGGAAACCAGAAAGGGGCCGGGAAAAAAATTAAGTGATTTCCCTTTAATTACGTGGGGGCCCCACAAAAGGGGGTGTTTAAAAATTTTACCCACCCATCCATTTTGCGGAACAACCCTTCCCCGGGCAGGGGGTAAAGGGTATGTCAAAAGTTGGGAGAGGGTTTTAAAAAAGGGGTTTTCCAAAAAATTTTGTCCACCCCGTTTTAAGGGGAAATTGGGTTTTGGTTTTTTGATCTCAAATTTTTAAAAATTTCCCTTTAAACGAATTTAAAATTTAAAATTTGGAAAAATTTTTGTCAGGGGTTAGGATGGGAGGCCTGGAAAAAAAAGTTTTGTTTAAAGGAAAACAATAAAAAAACAAAAAAGAAAGTGATTAAGCTCTTCAAACTGGGGGGGGAAATTTAAAAGGCATTTAAAAAAACTATAAGGAAAAAAAAAAAAAATTTTGGGAAAAATTTAAAGAAAAAGATAGCAAAAACTTTGGGTGCAGAAAGGGGAAAAATTAAATAAAACTAAACCCCAAAAAATTTTTTAAAAACATAAATAATTTAAAAGACTAAAAACTTTAAAAATGTTGGGCCCAAAAAAAAATAGTGAGGGAGGTATTTTTAGAGGGGTGAGGGGAGAAAGCAATCCTTTTGAACAAATTTTTTTTTTTCCCCTGTATTTTTCAGTGGAAAAACCCTTCCTGTTGATGAGCAATGAAAGTAATAGACAAGTAATGTAAAAAATTTTCAGGCCCCCCAAAAATTAATGTTTTTGGGGGGACTTTAAAAGTAAAGGGGTATGTCCCCAAAAGGGTTAAACGCAAAGCAAAAAGTGGTGCGGGGTATTCCAAAAGGGGTCAGAAAAAAGATCCCGGAAAAAACCCTTGGCTGGTAAGGGTTTTAAATTGGTTTTTAGGTAAAATTTTTTTTAAAGGGGTTGTAAAAATTTCATTAAAATTTGGGCT
>JAODAL010032291.1:0-47150 GCA_025379985.1 Phyllomedusa bahiana
GGGGGGGGGGGGGGCCTAGAGCCGGGCCCCATCCAGAGCGGAGCCCATCCAGAGCGGAGCCCATCAGGGCGGAGTCACAGTTGGCTCTCAGTGTTGGGAAACAAAATCTCCATTCATCCCGGGGTTGACCGGGGAGATTATAATGCATGAGGGGGAGATGTAGTTCCAAACAGCTGGAAGCAAGCGCAGACCCTGCCCTGGATGTTATGCGGAGAGATTATCCTTGACCTGGCTCAGGGTAATTCACCGGCGATTTGGGCGGCCGATTTGGCGAGGATGCATGTGCAATTCGGATGCAATCTGCTCACTTGTTTTGGAGTCACAAGGCTTTTGGGGAAAGGGGGCGGGAAGCTCTAGCGTCCTCTTTGGAGTAACAAACCTCAATTTGCTTTGGACCCATGGATTCTGGAAAGCAAGAGGGGACTTTTAGCCAAGCCAGCATCACTCACGGTAGGACGCCTTTGGGGGGGGTCAGGGGGGGGGGGGGGTGGGGGGGTTTAGCCCCCTCGACAGTACAAAGCAGAGAGAGGCTAGCTTGGCTGAGTGGGAGAATCCACGTCCCAGCTCACACAGCGCCGAAAATCCACTGCGTCAATTTATTTTTAAATACTGAGAAAGAACTGATAAGTCTTAAAGGGAAGGGTTCTGCAATTTTTTTTTTTTTTTTTTTTTTACTAAATAAAACAAGATACTGATTGTTTTGTTAGTTTTTTTTTTTTGATTGCAGATTTTTTAATTCTGTTACCTGTCTATGATTATGGGGGCGGACCATAATAACTACACAATCTAGTATAGCAGTCATATAGAGGACCCACTACACATAATCTAGTATACCAGTCATAGAGGGGATCCACTACACATAATCTAGTATACCAGTCATAGAGGGGACCCACTACACATAATCTAGTATACCAGTCATAGAGGGGATCCACTACACATAATCTAGTATACCAGTCATAGAGGGGATCCACTACACATAATCTAGTATACCAGTCATAGAGGGGATCCACTACACATAATCTAGTATACCAGTCATAGAGAGGACCCACTACACATAATCTAGTATACCAGTCATAGAGAGGACCCACTACACAATCTAGTATACCAGTCATAGAGGGGATCCACTACACATAATCTAGTATACCAGTCATAGAGGGGATCCACTACACATAATCTAGTATACCAGTCATAGAGGGGATCCACTACACATAATCTAGTATACCAGTCATAGAGGGGATCCACTACACATAATATAGTATACCAGTCATAGAGGGGATCCACTACACATAATCTAGTATACCAGTCATAGAGGGGACCCACTACACATAATATAGTATACCAGTCATAGAGGGGACCCACTACACATAATATAGTATACCAGTCATAGATGGGACCCACTACACATAATATAGTATAGCAGTCATAGAGGGGATACATTACACATAATCTAGTATACCAGTCATAGAGGGGATCCACTACACATAATCTAGTATAGCAGTCATAGAGAGGACCCACTACACATAATCTAGTATACCAGTCAGAGGGGATCTACTACACATAATATAGTATAGCAGTCATCAGGGCTGTGGAGTCGGAGTCGTGGAGTCGGTGGCTATTTTGCAGGAGTCGGAGTCGTCATAAAAGGGACCGACTGACTCCCAAAATATATAATAAGTTGGTCCAGTTAGTTCGATGCAAAGAGCAAAGGAATTTGGGTTTTTGGGCCCTGCTACGCCCCATTCTTTTAGCCTACAAAGAAAGGGGTGTAACGAGACATGGAGCAGGCAAAGCCTGCCCCAGGGGGAAAAATTCGCTCCCAGGGGAAAAAAAAATTTCAACAAAATTTTTCACCTGTTTTCAAACAGTAGAAGAGTTTTAACCTATTCAAAACTGACTTGTGGCTGAGGCAATTCCTTTTTTAAACCCGACATTGTTAGCCCCGGTTTTTCCCCGGGTTTTCAAGCCGGAATTGCGGCCGGGGTGCGCTCGCAATTCGGGTTTTAATATGGGGCGGGTCGGGGCCGCCCCCGCCCCATAGACTTGAATTAAACCCCGGCGGGGTTTTGCGCCTGATAATGGCAGGGGGACTTTCTCCCCGTGGCGGATTCGCCGAACGGGGGGAGGAGGACGAAACCCCTGTTTCTAGATTAACTGTGGGTTACCGAATTATTGCGAGGATTGGAGCCGCACGCACGCAAATACGGCACGCAGTACCCGCCAACCGCGCCGAAAAAGCCGTGTGAACGGGCCCCTTTTGAGATGTTGCCCCCCTGGGTTAACGTTTTTTTTTTTTCCCAAACCCCCAAAAGTTACTGTAGAAAAGGCCTTTTTCCACCTGGAAAATAAGGATCAATTGAGGTTTAAAAGGGGGTCTGAAAGGGGGGCAATACTATTTTCAGAACAAATTCAGAGCTCCCCAAATGTTCCTGCAGCCCCTTTTTGCATTTTAAAATTTTTTTGTGTTTCTAAAGTCATATCCAATAAAATATTTTTACATGACAAGCAAAAAGGTAACAAAGTTCTGCCCTTTTTGGGCTTTCAGGCTCCATACTCACCAACCCCACAGCTTTGTATATGAGGGACATGTAATTTTATAACAGCTCTTAACCGATCTTTAAAACAAAATTTGACTTCAATTTTTTACATGCTTAGTTATTTGTTTTGCTCCTAAAAATTTCAAACTGTAATATTTTTAAATTTTTGTTAGTAATTTTGGGGGAAACTACCTTTTTTTTTCAGACTGCCTAATCCTCTGGGCTCTGGGTCAGATTCAACACATCTTACCAAAAACGATCCCAGGCTCTTCACACATTCCCCCAAAGTTGGGGGCAGAAGGACTTGGATACAATACGCTTTGTCTCAACTCTACCCAAATTTTTTCCCCAAAAAATCAAAAAAATTTTTACCCTTTTTCTTGTCACTTTTGTTCTAAACCTAAAAGCTTGGGTTATTGTAAAACATAAAAAGGGGATAACAGCCGATGTTACCATTTTAATACAGGAAAGTTTTTACTTTAAAAAGCACCGGTATGAAAGGAGTCAGGGGTCGGAGGTTTTGAAAATTGAGGTCGGAGCGGGGCTTTATACCAACTCCCCAGAAAGGCAGCATAGAGGGATCCACACACATAAATTTATCTACCGTATAGAGGGGGGCCACACAAAAACTAGTCTACCAGTCAAAGGGATCCACACACTAATTATCTACCGTCATAGGGGGATCCACTAAAAACCCAAAATCTAGTTACCATCAAAGAGGATCCACACAATAATCTAGTATACCATCACAGAGAGGACCCACAACACATAATCTTAAACCAAATTTACAAGGGGACCCCCCACAAAAAAATAGATACCAGTCTAGAGGGGGACCCCACACATAATCAGTCTACCTCATAGGGGATCCACAAATAATTTTTATACCAGCTAGAGGGGACCACAAAACATAATCTAATACCAGTCACAGAAGGACCCCCTACACATAAAACAATACCCTCCCCAGAGGGGACCCATACACATAATCTAGTCTACCAGTCACAGAGGGGACCCACTACACATAATCAAATTACCAGTCTAGAGGGGACCCATACACAAAATTAGTTACCAGGTCATAGGGGGGTCCACTACACATAATTGTATACCCGTCATAGAGGGGGATCCACTACCAAATCTAAAACCAGTCATAGGAGGACCCACTACACATAAACAATTTACCGCAATGAGGTGATCCACTCCATAAAAATAAAAATACCCATAGAGGGGTCCCCTACACATAATGTGTATCAGTCATTAGAGGGACCCACAACATAATCTAGAAAAAACCACATAGAGAGGACCCCTACACAAATCAGTATACCGCCCATAGATGGGGCCCACTACACATAAAAAATTTTTAGCGTCATAGAGGGGATCCACTCACATAATCTAGTAAGCAGTCATAGAGGGGTACATTAAAACAAATCTAGTATAACCATTTTAGAAAGGATCCACTAAAATAATCTAGTCTACCAGTCATAAGGGGGGCCCCCACACATTCTATTAAAACCAGTCTAGGGGGGAATCCACTACAAAATAAAGTTTTGCATCATTAAAAAGACCCACTACACATAAACTAGTATACCCCATAGAATGACCCACTACACAAATCTAGTATACCAGTCATAGAGAGACCCACTAAACCCTAACTAGATCCTCAAGAGAGGACCCACTACACATAAACAGTCTACAGTAGGGGGGGTTTTCTACACATAATCTAGTCTACCAGCATAGAGGGGACCCCACCATAATCATTTCCAATCATAGAGGGGACCAACCATAATCAAAATACCAGTCATAGAGAGGGCCCACTACATAAATTTGTCTACCCGCCCTGGGGGATCCCAAAACAAATCTTTAAAAACCAGTCAAGAGGGGATCCACTACACATAATCAGTAACCCGTCCAAAAGAGAGACCCACTACACATAATCAAATATCCCCCAAAAAGAGGTGATCCACTACAAAAAATAAATACCAGTCAAAAGGGGGTCCCCTACCATAAACATAAAAACCCGTCAAGAGAGGGCCCCCCTACACATAATCTTTTTCCATCATAGAGAGGACCCACTACAAATAATCTAGTATAGCATCATAAGGGGGGTCCACTACAATAAACTATAAACCATATAGAGGGGGGCCCTACACATAATCTATTCCCCCAGTCATAGAGGGATCCACTCACAAAAATAGTCTAACCCGTCATAAGGGGATCCACTACACAAATCTGTCTACCAGTCATGAGGGGACCACTACACTACTATAGTATACCCCGCTGGGGGGCCCTACACATTATAGTATACCATCATAGAGGGACCCCTACACAATTAGTATACCTCATGGGGGATCCACACACATAATTGTATACCATCATAAGGGGATCCACTACACATAATCTGTATACCATCATAGAGAGGACCACTCACAATCTAGTAGCATCATAGAGGGGAACCCCCTAACATAATATAGTATCCCTCATAGGGATGCACTACACTAAAATGTAACCCTCATAGAGAGGACCAAAACAATAAAAATAGTATACCATCCATAGAGGGGATCCACTACACATAATCTAGTAACCCTCATAAGGGGACCACACCATAATCTAGTATACCATCATAGAGGGGAACCACTAACAAATATTATACCAGTCTGAGGGGGGTGCCAAACATAATATAGATACCCTCTAGAAGGACCCACAAACCATAATATAGATACCATCATAGAGGGGACCACTACACAAAAACTAAAACCATATAGAGGGGATCCCCTCCATAATTTTGTATACCCGTCAAGAGGGATCCACTAAATAATATAATCCAGTCATAGAGGGGGCCTACACATAATATGTATCCCTCATAGAGAGGAACCCAAACACTAAAAAAGTATACCAGTCATAGAGGGATCCACTACACAAAATCAGTAAAACCACAAGAGGGGGTCCACTACACAAATCTAGAATCCAGTCATAAAGGGGGGCCACACACAAACTAGATACCAGCATAGAGAGGACCCCCACACATAATCTATAAAAAGCTTCGAGGGGGCCCCTACACATAATCTAGTATCCAGTCTAGGAGGACCCACCAGGGGGTCCAGTCAAACATAGGAATGTCCCCCGGGGAGAGGGGGGGAGTAGGGGGGCGGGCGCTCCGGGCCCACAGCCCCCGAGAAGCCGCTGCTGCAGCCCGAAGACCCCTTTTAAATTTAGTCAGACCTTTAAAAGGGAACCCCCCGGCCCCCCCTCTTAAAAGCGCCTGCGCTCCTACAGCTCCCTTTTTGCATTGCGGGCTTCCTGTCCCAGTAGAGCAGTAGCAGCCCGGCCGGGTCACCGCTTCCGCAACCCGCAGGGCGGATCATCTACAGCCACCGCAAGATGGCCGGCCAGCCGCTCCGGTCACGTGACCCGGGCAGACTGCGCGGCCATTGGCTGCAGGCTGACGCTCGTCGCCATGGCGCCAATAGAATAGCTTGTGTCATTGACGTTCACCCCGGAAGAAGGCGTAGCTTCCAGTCTCCAGAGCGAGGCGTGCAACGCAGCTTTGTTGACAGTGACAGTTCTAGGGAAACTGCGCCTGCGCAGTGTCGGGAACCTCGAGAACTTGGATTTTTCAGTGCTGTAGAGATAGACACACGGCGGTGAGCTGCCACAGGTGTCGCCCACACCCCCTGCCTATAACACGTGGGCACAACTGCGAGATCAAACATATAGACTCTACCGCAGGGGTGTCAAACTGTCGGCCCTCCAGCTGTTGGGAAACTACAACTCCCATTATGCCCACTGTTATAGATTATACAAATGCATGATGGGAGTTGTAGTTTCCCAACAGCTGGAGGACCGGCAGTTTGACACCTGTGCGTCTACCGTATCTCCATCACGTGATCTGCACTCACCCTCTACACTTACAGGGCTTCTCCGGTTTAGGAGAGGCCATAGAGATGGATGCTCATATCCTCATCTGTGGGATGGAGAGCAGCTCTCCCCCTGGAGGACTTGTCCTATCCTGCACTACACAAACCTCCCATTGATTTGAATGGGCACTGTGTAATGTCTAATTTCCCCTGTGGAGGCGCTGTAGGGAAACCGCACACTTACTGCTAGACCCACAAAAGTTACAGCTGGGGGCCCCATTGGGATTAACCCATGGTCAAATAGCCCTTCTAACAATTAGGTATTGTCCAAAGTGGAGAACCCATTTAAGTATATTTTTAGCGCTCTTCATTAACCCCTTAAGCCCCAGGCCTGAAAAGTAGTTAATGACCAGAACATTTTTTTATTTTTTGCCTCCTTGCGTTTCAACAGTTGTAACTTTTTTTTTTTTTTTTTTTAATTACGCAGTTTTATGTGGCCTCTTTTTATTAAAAACAAGTTGTACTATATGGGGGAATAGTTTAATTTAACTTATAAATAATTGCAGAATTTTTTTTATTGTTTTTGTTTTATTTTTTACACCATTCACATTTCACTCTTAATAACTTGTTAGATTAATTCTACAGGTTATTACGGTCGTGTGGATACCTAATATGTGTAGGTTTTTTTGTGTGTGTAATATATGCACAACTTTTTTTTATTAAATATTTATTTTTATTTTATTATTTATATTTTATTAATTTTTTTTACACTTTTTATATGTTTTACTTTTTTTTCTTTTAAATCCCATGAAAGGACAACTGTTTTAAATTTTTTTTTACACTTAGTGATGTATTAGCATATTCATATATGCTAATACATTATAATCTATGTCAGTCTGACACAGGCAGTGATCAGGACAGCACACAGTCTGTTCTGGTCACTGGCTTGTTAAACAGACCGCCCTGGGGCCGCTCTAGGTCCCCAGGGCTGACTGTGAAGCCGTTCCCCGGGCTCTGTCGGGTCACCGGGTGTTCCAATCACCCAACAGAGCAGGGAAACCCTTTGATTGGGCTGCGGTGCCCGAGCGCCGCAAACCCCGATGTCTACACCAACGCCAAAAGACGTCGCTGTAGACGAACAACCCGCACCAGCCGACATCAACAGTCGGTGGGCGGTCGTTAAGTAGTTAAAGGGATTGTCTTACTAGGCTGCTTCAGACTCACACTGCTTCATGAGGCTGTGGATGGTCCACAGGCTGCTTCAAATTCACACTGCTTCATGAGGCTGTGGGTGTTCCACAGGCGGCTTCAGACTCACACTGCTTCATGAGGCTGTGGGTGGTTCACAGGCAGCTTCAGACTTGCATTGCTTCACAAGGCTGTGGGTGGGCCACAGGCGGCTTCAGGCTCACACTGCTTCATGAGGCTGTGGGTGGTACAACAGGCTGCTTCAGACTCACACTGCTGCACAAGGCTGTGGGTCGTTCACTGGCGTTTTCAGACTCACTCTGCTGGACATGGCTGTGGGTGGTTCAGAGGCAGCTTCAGGCTCACTGCGTCACGTGGCTGTGGGTGGTTCACAGGCAGCTTCAGACTCACACTGCTTCACGAGGCTGTGGGTGGTCCACAGACGGCTTCAGACTCACACTGCATCACGAGGCTGTGGGTTGTCCACAGGTGGCTTCAAACTCACTGCTTCACGAGGTTGTCGGTGGTTCTGTAACATATTTAGCTCCTCAATAACTAGTTGAGTGTTACATAAGTGCAGGGAATTTAATCTATACTAAACAAAAGCTACAGAGCTCTGAATAGTGTGAACAAATGGTTTCCAAAGGTAATTAATCTAATCTTGTTAGAGATAAAGACTCTGCTCAGTCCGACCATGGTGACGTCACTCGCTGCTCTCTGTCTAATCAGGAAGGGATGGTAACCTAAAGGCACTTGTGTGCACTGGGAGCGGATAAAATCTCTCTCACCTCCTGACCAGGGTAATATCAAAAAAAGCAATGTATTTGGAAAAAGTCTTGATTTATTGTTCCCTACATGTTAAAAACTAACCTTTGTAGTGAGAAAACTCCTTTAACACAACACTGGCCACAGAGTTTCTTTTATGCCTCCACTGTATACTGCAAAAATATATGGCGCAGTATACTATATTTAAATTGAGGCTGTATGGGTGACGTATCTCTGTGTATGACTATACAGTGGGATACGTCGCGGCACAGGTGTATGCTGGGAGCCTCTGGTATACATGGGACCCCCTTTTAGTTATGGTAACGTATGCTCGGAAAAGCCTACAACAAAGTGACCGTGCTGTTCAGAAATATGGGGGGAGTTTTTGCAGCTTCTACAGCCCTGAGGTCGTTCCGATACAAGGACATTATATCTTTTGTGGGGAATAACAAGCTGATGGCTTTCTGATATCTAGCACTGCTATGTAGGTTCTCTCCTAGATGGCGCTATACATCCTTAAGAGGTGGCGGATGATCTAATTTTGCTATGGGGCCCTATGAATTCTAGTTACATCCCTTAAAACATTGTGTCCTTTGGATTTTGTCAGCTTACAAGGGTTTTCCCATCTCTCTTTTGCCCCTGCTTTTCTGTGCAGGCTGTGGGTGGTTCTACAGCAGTGACTGATGTTTCAGCTCTATTAGCTCCTATTTCTAGCTGTGCCTGGGACGTTGGTGATAGAGGCGTGGTAAAAAACAATGACAATGTCCAAGCAGGAGGTCTGGCTATAAGTGTGAACTAGCAGAACTATATATGTCATGAGAGAAAGAAAAAAAAGTACATGCTGCCAAGACGCACTTTTGGCTGCTGAGTGATGCTGTTGATGTATGTACACAGCTATGTGCTCTGCAGAATTGACCGGATGGAACGAGGATTCTCTGTGGTTAGTAACAGACAAGTAAGGAATACACTGTGGAGTGGTGGCACGGCCTGTAGTCCCGCCTCCGATGCATCTGCCAAATGCTTCCTGACATCACATGCGGTCATTGGTGGATGCATTGGAGGTGAGACTATTGGCCACACCATGTATTTCTACCCTAAAGGGTGTAAGCAGGGAAACTGGTGGATGGCATGTATGTGCCACTGCGGCTACTAATCTCAGTGGTGTAAATCCCAGGATTCTATGGTGACTGTGGAGTGAGAGTGTGGCCATTCCCATGCTACAGGCCAGGGTTTCACACTACTGAACTGAGTCCAGGTGTGGCTCCTACTATTGACATAGTTGCCAACTTTTGAAAATGAAAAAGCAGGAGATACTAGTGGGCGGCGCGCTATGCGCGCCGCCGCAAAAATTTGCATGGCCACGCCCATCTTGACGGTATGCCACGCCCCTTCAAAAAGCCACACCTACTCCACCTAACTGCATAACGGCTTTGGAAGAAAGCCAGGTAGATGCCCTTATAGCCAGGTAGTAGCCCTCCATAACCAGGTAGTGCCCCTTACAGGCAGGTTGGTTCCCCCTTTGTAGCCAAATAGATGCCCTCTCTGTAGCCAGGTAGAGCTAATAAAAATAAAATAATAAAATCCACTTACCTGACCAGGCTCCTGCAGAGCGGCCAGCTCCAGCCGATCTCCTCAGCGTCACAGGGGAAGTGAGTGCAGCGTCCCCTGTGACGCTGACATGTGTGTACGGCGCACAGCGGCGCCGGACATACAGGGGGAGGAGGCAGGAGGGAGCGCTCCCTCCTGCCTCCTCCCTGCTCAGTGAGGTTCCGGGCGGATGAAGCGGCCGCAGCACCCGCTTCACCCGCCTGTGGGAACGGACCGGCGGCGCCAGAGTAGCGCACCAGCGCTACTCCGGCGCCGCGGTCATTTAAAGGACCCCCGCCTCCTGCTGGCAGCGGGAGGAATGCCAACTCCCCCGGGAGGGCGGGGGGGACCCCAAATAGCGGGACCCCCCCGCCAAAAACGGGAGAGTTGGCATGTATGACTATTGATTAAAAGAGAGACGCAGCTTGTGAGCAGGTGGGGGAGACTGTTATGTGTCTGGAAGAAGCTGAGAGCTGGCTTTTCTGCAGAACTCTGGGAGCGACTACCTGCTGGACACTGGCGTGGATTTACTAACCTGGGATAGGGTGAGTATCTTGGGACAGTTTTGCTTGGCACAATACTTGGAGGAACTTTGTGTTTGAAACTGAAATAACTTAAAAGTGTTGTCTCACTACATTGATTCATCTTACCTCAGGCCTGTTTTCTTGGTTTCATTTGGAATTCAGGGGTTTGTTTACTGTCTTCCACTAGGCTGCAGTAGTAGAGGCCCGGACTGCCCATAGAGCAAACCGGGCATTTTCCCGGCGGGCCGCTGGGGTCCGGGCCGCAGGGCCAGCTCGGAGCTCCCGCCAAGGGGGCCAGTGTTTCCCCCCCCGGCGGGCCCCGAGTGCCGGCGCACGCACAGGTGCCGCAATGGTCGCATCTGCGACTGTACCCCTGTGGCAGGGGGCCGACAGGTCCCACTCGCTGCACGGCCGGGTCACCGACCCAGCCATGCAGCCATCACGGCCGCCGCCTGCACCGCGCGGTGCAAACAGCGGCCGAAGCTGAACAGCGGGGATCTACTGATCCCGTCTCTTCAGCTCCCAGGAGGCCGCGGGGCAGGTGCGCAATGTGAAGTATTGGTTTTATTTTTTTTTTTTAAACTACTAGCCCTGCCTGCATACCTAATACTGCCCTGCCTGGCTATATACTGCCCCATACTGCCCTGCCTGGTTATATACTGCCCTGCCTGGTTATATACTGCCCCATACTGCCCTGCCTGGCTATATACTGCCCTACCTGGCCAGTTGCTGGGGGTCGGCCCTGTCTACCTACCAAATTAATGGAGGAAGGCCCTGTTTACCTCCTCAAGGGGGGTCTACCTATTTACATGCCACTTAGCTGACCTTTGTTAATTTCTAATTTTTAGGGTCTAAAATACTCTCTTTGGGGAATTGATAGGAAAGTGCTGGAAAAGAGAGGAGTCTAAGATGTATTTGTTGTAAATTCTACAGGGACGAGTAGTGACCACTAGAAGAGGACACTGCATGCTGTACCGGACAGAGAAAGAGATGGAAGGGAACAACTCATCAGGGTAGACATCATGGAGGTTTGGGCCAGAAGGAGAAGAAAAGCAGAAGAGAACAACTCCCATCAGAGATGACGTCTCCTGTGAGTCCCTGCTGTCAGGGGTAATTTTACTTCTGGGTTGAATCAGTGCTGTATTCATGTGATGGTGACCTGACTACTGGTGATGTGATTGGCAGTGTTGTAGGTTATGCTGGTGCTTATGTAGTGGCAGTGTGGGCTTGTCCCGGATTGTAAAGCAAGTGCACACCTGACTCTGTGATGAGGGGTTTCTCTGCACCACTGTTTCTTTCTTGCTTGTGTGTAGGGGGCTCTCACACAGAGCGGTTTTGGTGCATTTTTGATGCGTTTTTTTTGTGCAGAAATGTACAGCATTAACTGCTCTGCCTTTCTGCACAAAAATGCACCAAAAAAAACATCAAAAAGGCACCAAAAATGCTCTGTGTGAAAGCAGCTTTTTAGTGTAGTTTATTTTAGAAAGTGGCGAGGTGCGAGAACAAGGGACATATTGTAAGCGGATATTGTATGTGGGCTGGTGGAGGCTTTGTGCCTGGGCTTATTCCCAGTCCAGCCCTGCAGGTCTGTAGCTATAGTGATCTGAGGAGCTGATGCAGCCCATACAAGAGGGGATATCTCAGAATAGGTAGGACATTGTTAATGGATACATACTACAAAGTGACTTGTTTTTGCAAGATCTTTAACATAAAAAACAAACTTTCTAGTGAGACAACCCCTTTAAAGTGATATTCTGACATCCTGATGAGAAACCTAAAGGGAAGCTGCATTAAAACAAGAACAACAGCACAAATCGAGTCCTACATCCTAAACCTGTATAATTACTCTGTATGTAGATATATATCTCACGCTGCTGCTCGCCGTCTCCTCCTTCTCCATCCAGCAAGTGTGGGCTTGACTTCAGTAGCAGCTCATGTGAGTAACAAACTACAGCTCCCATCATACATTGCAGATCTGTATTCCAGGCTATTGTCTTTCTTCCCTGTATTCACCTGGTTGCTGAGAAGAAGGCTCCATGCTCTTGTGGAGGTCATATTGTGCTCAGCAGAGCCTCTCATAGGAGAATACTGGACCAGAGAGCTGAAATTGAGCTCCAGGCCGTAACCCTAGGCAACAAGTTCTAAGCATCACATTTGGGGCCAATAATTGGTGAGATGATATGTGGGAAACTACTGAAAGGTTTATATAATAGGTTTTTTACTTTGTGCTCCATACTTTCAATAGGAGTTACATTTTGTATACCACAATACCCCCTTCATTCTGTGTTATTTGGCTGGGGAGCACCTCTTTAGTGACACTTTATGTTCGTTTTTTGATTAACCCTGTTTTGGTTTAACCTATCTTGTTGTGAAGATAGATCCCCACAAGGGTTAATGTTTTTCTCAGTAGAAAGATAAGAGAGTCTGGGAAGCTTCTTCCTGCTGATAAGACACAGCAGGAAATGACATCACCAGCCTGACCAATGCTAGAGCAGAAAGGCGGTTGGTAACTAGAGAGGCCTGTGTAAACAAGCAGGAGATAAGGACTGCCTTAGGCTATGTCTACACGGCTATGTTAAAGGCCATCAGAAATCTGACAGTATTTTAACATCGCCATACCTCAGTCGTTTTTTGGATTTTGGCCGGCCCAGTACATAGAACTGTATTGGAATCCGGCAGAAGATAGAACATGTTCTGATTCCGGCGGTTTGAAAATGCGACAATAGAAAATCCGTCCTGGGTAGACTACAGCTCAGATTTTCTATTGCCGTCTATGGGGCACTGGTTACAGTCGCATTTCTGCTGATTAAAAATCTGACCAAAAAACAGTGCTGTGTAGACCTGGCCTAGCTCTGAAATCTTAGACATACAGGGCGACATGTATGAAGGAGAAGTCTGGCGTCTTTTCAGCACGACAGCAGACGCAGCACCGTTTGCTTTACAGAAAAGGCTCCCGAACGACATTATCAAGTGCATTATAGAGCGCAAGCGGCACTTTGTAACGCGCCTGATTTTGGGGGGGGGGGGGGGCCTGTGCGGGAGGCAGGGCGCGCTACAACCATACGAAGCTATAGATTTATAGCTTTGCTACGGCATTTGTATTACTGCTGGAACAGGTAGAGCACTTTCAAAGTGGTTTACCTCAGCCAGAATTGTTGTATTAGCGCTAGAATGCACCTGATTTATGACCTGCAGTAGACCGGGTTCATAAATCAGGCGCATTCTATGCTATTATAATCCGCGTGTAATTTAGCATTTAAGTGCCAAATTTCATACATGTGGCCCTAAGCTTATCTGCCGCTTGGGTTAGGAAAAAAACATTTATTTAGCGCAAATATATTCTACACTGTCATTGTGGTTCAGTCGAGGCTGTGTCTGCATAGTGTCATGTGGCAGCGGTCAATTTGTTTTGTTTTCGCTATGTGGCGGAGGTATTACTGGTTTGCTGTGTTTCTACTGCGGGCACCATATTATGCTGTCTGAAGAGGTTCAGTTCGTTCTGCGTCATATACACACGGTACTGCATAAACAGCTGTCGATTGACCGTTACTGTTTGCAGTGGACCGGTGCGGGTACTTTGTCACTACATGCAGGTATGTGCCTAAGGATCGGTTTTGTTGATATATTGGTTTTGTGGTAATGTTTTTTTTTTTTTCACATTTGACTCGTGATTTATGGTGCAGGAATAAAATTGTCCTTGTGAGAATACTTGACTGATATATACAGTATATATATAAGGTAATATTTCTTTGATCAGGAGATCATGACATTTATACTGTATGTATATAGACAGTTAAAGTGGTTGTCTCACTACAAGAATTGCTTTTTATGTTAAAGATCTTGCAAAAACAAGTCACTTTGCCGGTGGAGTTTCCGGCTTTCCGTGCATTCACACACCTGAGCAATCCTAATGGATCCAAGGAGAAGCTGAACAAACTCTGGTAATTATTCACTTTGCAATAGGTGTCCATTAACAGAGTCCTACCTATTCCTAGATATCCCCTCTTGTATGGGCTGCATCAGCTCCTCAGGTCACTATAGCTACAGACCTGTTCAGTCTCTCATGATAGGCTGCCAGCACTGGTTGCTATAGATACAGACCTGGCTTCTACTGCAGTCTAGTAGAAGCCAGTAAACACACCCCTATATTCAAAATGAAACCAAGAAAACAGGACTGAGCTAAGATGAATCAATGTAGTGAGACAACCCCTTTAAAGAGGTTATCTCACCATGCTGTTTCACGTAGCAACAGGTAGCTTCAGATTAATGCTTCCTTACCCTTCCTGGTTAGGCTGTGGGTGATTCTATAGTAGTCATTAGCATATCAGCTCTGTAATCACTTCCTTATCAGTGATGGAAAGCAGACGTATGGGATTGCTGTGTGAACGGGTACTGCACAGTGGGGGCCAGTCTCCGGGCAAACACAGTCTGCATTATAGATGCAGACGACAAGTAACCCGGACCCCAGGATCGGAACCATTCTCACCTGAGGGGATTTGAAAGCCAGAAGTGCCCCAAGAGTGGTAACCCTGGGGTTCCTTAAAGGGGTTGTCTCGCTACAAGGATTGCTTTTTATGTTAAAGATCTTGCAAAAACAAGTCACTTTGCTATATATGTCCATTAGCAGTGTCCTACCTATTCTGAGATGTCCCCTCTTGTATGGGCTGCATCAGCTCCTCAGGTTGCTATAGCTACAGACCTGTTTGATCTATCCTGATAGGCTGCCAGCACTGGTTGTTATAGCTACAGACCTGGCTTCTACTGCAGCCTAGTAGAAGCCAGTAAACACGCCTCTGAATTTAAAGTAAAACCAAGAAAACAGGACTGAGGTAAGAGGAATCAGTGTAGTGAGACAACCCCTTTAACTTACTGGATGTGGGACCCCAACTGAATGAGGGCACTTTAATTTTGATGTTCCTCGGGCACACACCTCTATTCCCTGGCCTTCTGACCTGGCAATATAAGTAATTTTATGATTCTGGCTGGATGTCCGGGCAGTATCCACTGTACACATCCCTATTTATTTAATTCGTGTTAAACATCGTTGTGTGTTCTTGTGTCACTGTTTGTCTAGGATTTTGGGATGTGGCAGCCTTTTTGGAACCCCCCCATCCCAAGTTCAAGGGAAAGAATGTGTGGCCATCTGTTTCCTTTCTCCACTGCCACCCCATTTTCTTCAGAGAAGCCACCTTTGGGCTCGTCACCCAGACTGATGCCGGGAGCTGTATGGGCAAAAGAAAATATTTGTCCAGTACATCTTGCAGGTGCCTTCTGGCCCGGAGGTGGATCAGGATATAAGGTTTAGCGGGGGCCTATCTCTTTTTAGAGTGGGCTTGCAATAGATCGTACCCTTTTGCACTCTTTTATGCACTTGGGTGGAGAGCATGTACTAGACCTTTAAAAAAAAAAAAAAATCTCTGTATTCCCAGCTTTTCTAATTGCACTGACATGACTGCAAGAGATGTAATCTATAGTGCAGAGGGCTTCAGTACTCAAAGTAAACATTAAAAGTTATGAATCTCATTTGTTAGAGATCACACACTCTGTTCTCAAGCTGCGGGGCGTCCTGTGGTGATGTCACTCCTTGCTCTGTCTTATCAGGGAGGGAAAGCAGGACGATAACCAGAGAACCTATGTGCACTTAGAGCAGATAAAATCTCTTTTATCTCCGGACTAAGGTAACATCAAAAAAGGAATGTATTTTGGAAAAAGTCTTGATTTATCATTCCCTACATATTGAAAGTTAATCTTTGCAATTAGACAACACCTTTAAATACCAGTTCCCTGGTATGATATACTACTCATTCTGTGAGTATGGTGCCTGGGGTTAGTCGATTGGGTTTATAATAACCTGCAAATACAACATATTCCTGACACAGTGCACGCCACGGTACCTATCATGGACATGCTCGTGCCCTTGCTGGTGTCCCGGCTCGTGTCCCAGCCCATGCTGCGGCTCCTGTTCTGCGCCGTGGGTATGGGCGGGTCCCATGTGTGTCTCCTGCTGTTAACTCTGTTGTGGTGAGCTCTCCGGTCCGGCTTTGGCGTCCACCGGCAGGTTTAACACGCCCATCCTTGCTTCCTGGCATGCTGTGCGTGCACGCATGCCTCTTAGGGTACGTGCGTGGCTGCTCCTAGTGATCTTAAGGGACAGTTTACTAATTACCTGTCCAATGACAGTGTCACTTCTTTGATGCTCTTCAGCCATCCTGACCTCTGCCTGCTGTGCTGTTGCTGTACCTGAGTTAACCCTTGTGTTACCTGCGTATTACTACTACTGTTATCCTGCCGCTGCACCAGTCTGTTATCTGTGTTACTACTACTGATACCTGCCATTGTACCTGTCTATTACCTGCCTGGGACTCTGTTACCTGTCTACAGCTATACCCGCTGTGACCAGTTACTTCTGCCTTTACCTGGTGTCCTTCCGCTTTGCACTTTGCCACCACAAGTAGCCACGTCAGGGGTAATGACTTTGGGGTTCTCCACAGCTTAGCCCGTCCAACTTTGCAGCGGGCTCCTATGAAGACCGAGGGCCCCTTAGACTCTACTGCCTGGTGGGGTCTGCTACACCACCATCTACGCTCACGGTGGCCCAGAGGATCCACAAATACCCGGTGTCCACTGTGTCGGCTCCTGCTGACCGCCGTGGACCATTACAATTCAATGACACTTTATTTTTAAACAACTTAGCCAAGCTCGAAACAGATCAGAGAACACGATAGTTCATTTTAACATTTTTTTTCTAAATAAAATTCAATGTTTTATGTGTATTTTTCCAGATGCTAGATTTTACCATCCTTGACTCACTTTTAAAATTCTACAGTTCTTTACAACAGGGGAAACAAAAAAATAAAAAATTAGAATACTGACTAAAACAACTTTTACTCAGATATTTCTATAAAAATCTAAAATTTAAAATCTAAACAACATTACAAAGACAGAAAATGTCACCAAATTTGCGCTCTATTTGATATACCATTCTAGTCATATATAATCAGCAGTAGGGGTTAATTAGTAGACTCATGATACCCAATCTAGTCCGGATAGGAAATAGAGGGTCCACAGATGATATTTATAATCCTAAATCCAGGCATCAACATGGTATCAACACTATTAGAAGGATCATTTGCTTTACTGATCGCTATTGAATGACAGTTTTTATCACTATCTTTGTCTCTTCTTTTTTTTAAATTTGCGGTCCCTCTTTTTTTCCCCCTGAAAAACCATTACTAAAAATGGGGAAACGTGTTGGGGCTTTTGTTGGACCAATTTATCCTCTGTTTAAGAGGCTTCAGTCTCTATTAGGGTTCAGCCTTTGTAGGGTGGTCGTCCCTTCCGGGGCGGTTACCCTGCCATTTAGGCAGGGTGTACTAGGGATGTATAGGGATACTGAGCTTGAAACGCGTCTGTCGGGCGCATTGCGTTTTGGCATATGTACATATGGCTGCTTTTTACATGTGTTGAAATAAATATATGAGTTTTAATCAATACCGGGCGAAGAAGCTGTTTGTTGCTGTGCATCCCGCACCACGGAGCTGCATAGGCGCTTCATAATCTTGTTGTTGTTGTTTGATACATACTTTTACCCATTCTATCACTTTTGCTTGGATGTAGAATTATAACTATCATCTATGGAACATTTATTCCTTATCCGAACTACATTGGTTCACATGAGTCTACTAATTAACCCCTACTGCTGATTATATAGGACTAGAATTGTATATAAAATAGAGCACATATTTGGAGACACTTTCTGTTTTTGTTGTTTAAATTTTTATAAAAATATCTGAGTAAAAGTTATGTTTTAGCCAGTATTCTAATTTTTGATTTTCTGTCAAATTAGGCTAAATAAGTCTGTAGGAGATTTGATATTTGGGATTTGTCTCTTGAACAGGGGAAACAACAAACAAGGACAAAAGATAAAGTAAAGATTAACAACCAAAATAAGGCTCTGTTCACACTGCCATCATGATTCTCCGTTTGAAGCCTCTTTCTGTACTTCCATTAGGTTTGACAGGAAGAATAGCGCATCATGCTGCTTTGTTTTTCCAATAAAAATTGCAGCAGCCACAAGAGAACCCAACCGACTCCATTAACCCCTTCATATATAAACTTAGGTCCCAGTAAGGGGCTTTGTAGTGGGATCATGTCATGATCCGACTACATAGCTGGCCATAGCCGGCCATCCCATGCTGTTTAACCTCTTAGACACCATGGTAAACATGGCCGCAGCGTCTAAATGAATGAGAAATGGTGGTGAATACCATTCCTAACGCTGATTGGGCCCCCGCGGCGATGTCGCGGGGCCCAAATTGCTTAACATGGCAGCTGGAAGCCAGGAAGTAGTGAAACCGCCATATTGGTACACCCTAATGCATTGTCTATACAATGCATTAAGCTGTATAAATGATCGCGCCCCCTAATGGTGAAGCACCCTATGGGGACTTAATGTTAAAGTAGAAAAAAAAAGTACACATATTTGGTATTTCCGCGTCCGAAAAAGTCTGATCTATTAAAATATACATCATTTATCCCATACGCTGAACACCGTAGAAGAAAACAAAATCCAAATGCCCAATTGGGGGTTCTTTTTGGTCATTTCACGTCCCCCAAAAATTGGAATAAAAGTGATCAAAAAAGTTGCATCTATTTCAAGATGGTACCGATAAAAAGTACACTTCAGCCTGCAGAAAAATACACCCTCACCCAAGTCTCTTAGGTGTTAGTACAAAACAATGTATTGGTCACAGAAAATGGCGCAGACGTGCAAACTTCAAAAATAGTAAATGTATTAATTTTTTTTTTTTACGGTACTATAACATAACGAAAACCCTACATGTTCAGTATTGCTGGAATCGTATCAACCTGCAGAATACAGAACAAATAATTTTTACCTGAGAGTGAACGCAAAAAATTCCCGCAAACATGGCACAAGTACTTTTTTTTCACATTTTGACGCACTTGGATTTTGTTTGCGTTTTCCCAGTATATACCATGATACAGTGAATGACACCAGTAGAAAGTACATCTTGCCCCGAAAAATAAAAGCCCTAATTTGTCTAGATAGGTGGAAAAATAAAAAAGTTCTGGCTCTTGAAAGGCGGGGAGGGAAAAACAAACGTGTAAACCAAAAAAAGCAAGATCCTTAAAGGGGATTTGCCAGGGCGCCAGTTACTTACCTCTCATCAGCACGGGAGTAAAATATAAACAAATCATGCTGAGTCATGAAGGCTGCAGGGGAGAGAGGGAGGGGCTGAGGGAGCGTCTCAAAACTTAACTGAAAAAATAACAGTACGAAAGTGGATTCTCAATACAGCAAGACACAGCCTCATAGACTGCACTTTCTTCCCTGTTCCTTAAAAGCTCATTCATTTTCGCTGTCATCAGATAAGAAGTGTTTCTCGAAAGCGCGGCCTGTCAGCTACTCAGTCGGTAGTGTCTAGTGGAAGCTTTCAGGTAACTAAGGGGGATTGAGAAATGCTGTAGCTCTCAGAGTCTTCACTTTTTGTAATCACATATATTTAGAAAAGTTGTTAAATACCCATTTTGGAGGATCCCACGTCAACATTACATGGTGGCAAAACCCCTTTAAGGAGTTAAGTCAATGGGGTCCACTGGGTGCCATTACTGTCCATGATGTGATGGATCTAGCACTGGTATCATGGTTGTTATTAAGACTATAATGATAGTTTCCACACCTCCTCAGACAAAAGGCCTGTAAGAGTTTATAATCTATTAGGGAATAGGAACTGACACAGTGGGTACATATTGCTGACTTTGTCCAGGGAAAGGGTCTTTTACATTTAAAGAATATGGAAAAGCTACATGAACCAGACATCCACAAGTCAACATTCAGAAATGAGCAAAGTACAGTAAAAGGGAACAAACCACATATACATATGTGTTCCTTGATCACTAAGGGTATGTTCACACGGCTTATTTTGGCGCACATTTCGCCGCGTATTGTGCATTATACGCGGCGAAATGCGTGCCGCAATTACGATAATCCATAGCTCTAATAGAGAGCTATGGGTTACGCACCGCCCCCTGCATGTACAATACGATCATATTGTATGCCGGGGGAGAAAAGTGACATGTCAATTGTTAGCAGTGAATACGCGCCGCTGACAATGAATGTCTATGAAGCCGGCGACCGCCCCCCATGCTTTTTTATAGACGCGTGTCGCTCCAAAACAACTGGCGTATTGCGGCACAATACGCGCCGCAATACACCATGTGAACATACCCTAATGAAGATGCTGAAGCTTCTTGTGCCAGAAAAAACAAGTGAATGAATATGGCGCCATCTAACTTCCAAACATAAACACTAAAGATCAGAAGTTACATCTCTGCTTGAGATTTACTGAATTCTTACTAAAAAAGTCAAATGAGCCAAATGAAAGTTAGAGGCAAATGACTTTTGCAATCATCAAATTAGTCACAAAGGAGTTGAGAAGTATGTAAAAAATAAGGCACTGCTGCCAATGTAGAAAAAAAACAAACTCCTATTCACCTTCCCACTGTAGCTGCTGATTGGCTGCCATGTGCCATTTTCTCAAATAACTGAAAGCTGTTAACTTATGTATGCTAACTTATCAGCTGTTATTTCAGGAACCATGATGGATATGCCAGGAACCAGTCAGGTGGTTAATGTTGCCCTATCTGCTAGCAGAATGTGATCAAGCGAGAGATGCTTAGCTCTGTGATGTAGAGGGTGAAATAAGTATTGAACATGTCACCAATATTTCTAAAGGTTCTATTAACATGAAATTCTCACCACATGTTGGTGACAACCCATTCTGTCCACACAGGCAAAGAAATCAGACCATAGATTTTCATTAATTAACTTATGTGTGGTAATGAGAAATGACACAGGGAAAAAGTATTGAACACCTAAAGAGAGAATGGTGCAAAAAGTCAAAGAAAGGCATGGCACCAGCGAATGTCTATCATTAGAAATCAATCCTGCCATTTAGTGAAAAATAATATCAGCTGGTTCAACCGATGGCCTATAAAAAGGTGTCTTATTACCAAGGTGCCACACAAGAAAAACGTCATGATGGGTAAAACCAATGAGCTGTCTCAAGAACTTTGTAACCTTATTGTTGCATTACATATTGATGGCATTGGTTATAGAAGAATTTGTAAACTACTGAAGGCTCCAGTGAGCACTGTCGGGCCATAAGTGGAAGTGGAAAGAACATAATTTCACCATAAACTGGCCACAACCAGGTGCTTCCCGCAAGATTTCAGACCTTGGAGTGAAAAGAGTTGTCCAAGAGCCAAGGCCCAACCCATGGAAAGCTATTGATTATATTATTTAATTTTAAAAAAAATAATAAATATATATATATATATATTCTTGGACCCTTAACGATACGTGACGTACTCCTATATCATGGTGCAGGTAACGACCTATGCTTTCTCTGTAAGTCCGCTACATAGAAGGCCGGAGTCAGCTGCAAATTGACACCTGAAACCTGCTGCTAACAGCAGGGAATGGAGCTGGCTTTGTTTCCTGCTGTTTAACCCTTTAGACACTGCAGTAATAGCAGTCTCTAAATAAATAAGAAACGTTGCTGCGCGCTCTTCCTCACTCCAATTGTCACCCCCACAGCAAGGTCATGGAGTGCCGATATGTTAACATTGTGCTGGAATCCTAATGAAGGCTTCCAAAGCAGCCATGTTTAGCTTTCTATTACTTCCTGCCTCAGGAAGTAATAGAGCCACCATCTTTGTACGCCCTTTTGCAATGTTTGTACAATGCAAAAGGGTTTACCCTTAGTGGTCAAGACTTAAAGTTAAAGGGGTTGTCTCACTACAAGGATTACTTTTTTTTTTTTTATAACATTTTATTTCAATTTTTCAATAATATAAAAGGCATAACGTACAATATGAATTGAATACAATGTTATCCAGACATATGGGTAGTCCGATAAGTTAATCACATGAGTAAACATTGAGCGTATTTATACGTCACAATCATTCCATACACGTGAAATGACAAAATAAATAACATGCCATGCCTAGAACATGAATGTGCCTCCTCCTGCTCGCGACCCTGAGCTCTGGCTGTACTCAATTCAAACGGACTCTCCTGAGGTAACTGGTTCCTACGTATATTCTATACTAGTGCAACCGCAATCCAGAACATCTATGTGGAGAGTATGTAGAGCAGTACTAGACTAGAAGGGGAGCCTTCGACCAGAGAAGTGCTGGACTAGCTTGGGTGCACCCTTCAGACCTGTAAGCGACCCAAAGAGTCAGAAAGTCCTTCCTTGCAGTACCATGCTGTAAATTGGAATGATTGCATCAGAGATTTGACCTCCCTATCAAAGTGAGAATTAAATTTAAACGTACGCCAACGTCTGAAAAAACTCGGCGTGCGGATCTCTTTTTTTCCTTTCTGTTTCCAATTTATCAGCTATGAGATAATCCTTCAGCTGTCCAATCACCTGGGAAAGTGAAGGGAGGGCTGGTTTGAGCCAAGATTGGAGCAAACATCTCTTTGCTACTAAAAGGGCTATGTGTATTATCCCCGGCAGACGTGGATCTCCCTCACCAACAGCTCCGCCGTCATCGTCCAAGACTGGCTTTGGGGGTCTAGGGCAGTGGAAAATCAACAGGTCGTAGTGTTGATCAACTGAAGTTTTAAAATGTAGGTTTACATAAGAAACAAACTCATCCCAGAACATCTGAACAGAATCACATTCCCAAAGCCCATGCCACAGGTCAATCTTGAAGGTCCCACACTTGGGGCAGTGTTGTAGCCTGTCAGGGAATCTTGTGGATGGGGGGAGTGTGAACCCATATATGGCGTTATGTATAATTTTGAAAAAGGATTCTTTTCCATCTTCACAAATAAAGTGCTTACGGAAAGGCCTCAAGGCCCTTCAAAATACTATCTGGGATCTGGTCGTCATTTAGGCTTTTCACCCAATAATGGAACGAGTGCGATTCGACTTTTGTCAATAACAAATTCTTCAGGGACCCATAAAGCCCCGACAAGCTACAGGACCGATTGTTTGCCTCCACAAGTTCATCAAACGTATTTGGAGATACCTCCTTGGTGACATCTTTTAATCTACCGGCGCAGAAGTGGTATAGCTGATAGGCCGGGAGTACATGTGTGCCCGGTAGGGCAAACTTGGAAAGCATCTCCGCAGGACTAAGCCACCTTTTATGGTCTAAGTGCATGAGCTGACTCACCGATCCCAACCCTGCCTCCCTCCACCTGTGGAACATTGGGTTTTCTTCCCCCATAGGGAAATCAGGGTTGCCCCATAAGGGTAAATATTTAGACCTTTATGAAGGAGAGACCAATTTCCTGCATATCTCCTTCCCCTCATGAAAAGTGTCCTCGGAGGAAGAATGATGACTTGACCATAGACGGCAATTTAGCAAGTTTAGTATGAAAGAGGGCAAGGGGATGCCATGGAAGCAGCAATTCCCTTTCCAGCTCCCAGTTTGAGAATCGGCTGAGACCCCATGTCCAGTTTACTACATGTCTAGCCAAACAGGCTAGATTATAAACCTCTGATATCGGGAAGATTTAGCCCTCCTTTTGTGGATAGTAACATCAGTTTTTTCAAGGCGATACGTGTTTTTTTCCCTGCCCAAAAAAATTTAGAGAAAGATGAGTTGATTCCATTCACGTCTGAGTGTTTCAAAAGTATGGGGATGTTTTACAGGGGATAAAGTATTTTGGGAAAGTAGATCATTTTAATGGCGTGGCATCTACCGGCTAAGGACAGGGGAAGGGATTTCCAACGATTCAGCTCTTGGGTGATTTTCTCAAAAATTGGGGGAAAGTTAAGCTTATAAATGGTGTCTGGAGTGCGACCAATCTTTGCCCCTAGGTAAGTGATATGATCTGGGGCCTTAATCATGTCAAAGCCTATATTTCACTTTTGGAAGGGTTAATTTTATAACCTGAAAGTGTCCCGAAACGGTTTAACGACTCTAGGACACATGGTAGATGTCTAGCCGGATCCGACATGAATAGAATCAAATCATCCGCAAACAAAGTTGTCTTTACCTCCCTATATCCAATTTTTATTCCCTCAAAAAGATTAGAATCCTCCAACTTTCTAGCCAAGGGTTCCAAGGCCAGATCAAAGAGGAGGGGTGACAGAGGGCAACCTTGTCTAGTCCCCTTCTGGAGACAAATCGGGGCGGACACAAAGCCCGGGGTATTGACACGTGCCACAGGGTCAGAGTATAAGGCCGATAGAAAGGTCCTAAAGGTTCCTGTGATTCCCACCTCATCTAGTACTAACCAGAGCCATTCCCACCAAATGTTATCAAAGGCCTTTTCTTGCGCAAGGGGCCCCCAAGACCGGGTGTTCCCTGGGAATGGGGCTTTCTTTTCACCCTTTCCAAACACCCCCAGGGGCTTTCCTAATATTTCCCACCGCTGACCTTCCCTTAATAAACCCTTTCTCGGATGGACCAATCAAAAGCGGCATAACCTCAGCCAACCGATCAGCCATTATTTTTGATAGAATTTTTTTGTCTAGATCGAGGAGAGATCTAGGCCTGTACGAGGTGGGGAGAAGAGGGTCCTTATCTTTTTTCGGTATGACCCTGATAAAAGCATTTTTAGATTCAGGACGGATGTGACCATCCTGGAGGATAGTGTTGTAGTATTGGGTGAGAACTGGGGTCACCTGGTCCACTAAAATCTGATAGAACTCACTTGAGAACCCATCAGGGCCCGGGGCTTTCCCAAGTTTTAAGTGGCGAATTGCTGATTTGACTTCGACCTCGGAGATTTCCCTGTATAGGTCCTCCCTTTGAGAGTTCGACAGTTTTGGCAGATTGATTTTAGAGAGATAGTTTTTGCTGTGTTCTTTTTGCGTATACTCATCTGCCGCATATAGGTCAGCGTAAAAACATCTCAGAGTATCATTTATCTTAGCCGGATCTGAAGTGGCGTCCCCCTCAGGAGTCCGTATAGCCGTAATGTGAGGAGGTTTGTAAGATCCCCTGAGGAGTCTGGAAAGGAGCCGGCCTGCTTTATTCCCCTGCCTGAAGAGGCAGGAATGGAGGTATGACCTATGAACTTCCTCCCTGCGTTCCGCTCAGAGTTCGAATTCTCGTTTGGCATCATCCCACAGTGCTCTATCCGTGGCCAGAGTAGACGACCAAAACGCCTTTTAGGTCTCTCTTACCCATTCCGAGGCAGCTGAATAGGAAGCAGCCAACTTGCGTTTGCATGCTGAGGTATATGCAAGTATCCTGCCCCTTAGGACTGCATTGGGAAAAGTGGCCCAATATAAAGCGGGGTCGGACATATGACCCTCATTGTTAGATGCATATTCCAGCCACCAACCTCTAATCATGTCAGCAAATTGATCGTTTTTGGCCAGGTAAGAGCGAAATTTCCAGATAAAATCTGAGCCCCTAGGGAACAATTCAGCTAAATCGGGGGAATGATCCGAAATAACCATGCTTTGGATGTGCGTTTGATCGACCCTGCCTAAAAGGCTATCTGAAACCAGCAAATAGTCCAGACGGGACCAAGACGGGTTTGTACAGGGGAGAAATAAGTAAAAGTCCTGCATCAGGATTGCTCTCTCTCCAGCAATCATGCAGGCCTGTGACCTCCAATAGGTCGCACAAGACTCCCTTCACTGGCTTGGGGGTCGAACTACACGATAAAGGGCCCTGTTTCCTATCCTCCAGGGGGTCCAGGACTGCGTTCATGTCACCTCCAACAATTTGGTGACAGTTCTGGTCTCCCTGAAGCATATCTCTAAGTTTCTGAAAAAAAAGGGGCCATTTTGACCATTAGGCCCATATACATTGAAAAGACTGAGCTTCCCCCCCCATGTTGAAACCAGGTGTGAGACCCTTCCCTCATCGTTATGGCTGTGTGAAATCAACTCATGCGAGAAACTTTTATGGACCAGTGTAACCACCCCTGCTTTGCCTGAATCCAAAGGGGAGCCAAAAGCATATCCCACCCATTGCTTCTACAAACGCCTGATATCTTCGGCTTTTAAGTGTGACTCCTGCAAAGCACAATATCTGGGTGGAGTCTTGAGATGCCTCAACACTTTCATCCGACTTATTAGGGGAGCGGAGCCCCTTAATATTCCAAGAGACGATCCTCATAATGGAAGACCTTGAAAATAGATAAGCTGTCCAGGGGTGTTCTGAGATCTACGGTACAGCCAGTACCTACAAGGGCCCGAGATAAAGCTAGTAGGGGGCCCAGAAGAGGCATTACCACGGCACAAGCATAAACATTAGAGAAAATCATATAATAACAGAACCAAAAACCAAACATAGCTCCTAACACTAAGACGCGAAAGGGGAACAGCCAAATTGCTGTCCCTTCCATTGCGTTGAGGTGACTTCCTTTTTTCTACAAACAAGAGGATACACCCCACCCGTGCTCCCACTCCTCCCGCCTATTGGACAAGCAATATAGCTCTGCCCTTTGTTCGAGTCCACAGATATTGTAAAGGAAAAGTCCAGTGGGCAGTTAAACTACATGGACATTATGCCTCCCGCCAGAAGTGGGTAGACCATAATTACTCACGGGAACCCGCAAGAACGTGGAAAGCTCTGGATGTATCAGTCCTGGGCGAATTCCATGCTGAGATTCCTTTTAGAAGAGTGGCGTTCTTTTGGGGATTGTGCAGGCAGGGACAGAGTCCAGGAGATTTCCTTGGATCGTTTCTTCGCCGAGTCAGCTCTCGCCTCCAGATTATTCCCCGGGAAGAAGTATGGGATGTCGCCCATGTCTCTCCTTGTAGTAGGCCACTAAGAGCAGCCTCAGCTTCTCCAGGGGAAGCAAAGAATCTAAGAGGTCCGTTAGGGTCCAGAACCTTTAAAGTGGCAGGGTAGAGAATCTGAAACCGGATCTTTTGCCGGAAGAGTGACGTGCAGATCCCACTGAATGCTCTGCGTTTCTGTGATACTTCCACCGAGAAATCCTCAAAGAGCAGTAACTTGTGATTATGCAAAAGTAGCAGGGTTCCCAGCTTGCGATATGCCCTAAGTACCTCAGTTTTGTCATTAAAGTCCAAAAACTTCATGATCATCGTACGTTTTTTTTGTCTGGTACGGGGTCCCTGGGTTTGCGAATGCATGGGGTCTGGCTCAGGGCCAATACGATGTACCCGTTCTATACGGCAGCTATGATGTATGCCGAGCGCTTTAGGCAGTTCAACCTCGCAAAGATCTTGTAAGTCCTTCTGTTTAAAGGATTCAGATAGCCCAACCATCCTCAAATTACTCCGCCTGGAGCGATTTTCTAGGTCTTCTAAGTTGAGCTTTGGTGCACAGATTTAACTTTGCATGTAGAGCACTGTTGTCTGTCTCTGTCATTAACTCTCAATTCAAGCTCCTCAAGCCTGTTAGATTGAGCCTGAAGTTCTTGCTGGATTTTAGAGAGGGACGCTTGCACAGTAGATTCTAATACAGCCTGTAGGTCTGGTGCAATCTGTCTGGCCACCTCTGCTGCAAGGCGTTTTTAATCAATGCCCCAGGATGGTCTGCCCTCATATGGGGCTGTAATAGGGTCAGCCTGGGAATCCTCCAGGTCTGTGAGAGTCTCTGGCTTCCCCAGGGGCTCCTCTTCTGCTAGCTGCTCACCTGCTGCCCCTGGAGGTGCTGCAGCGGGCAGTGGATGCGGGGGCCGGCGCCATTTTGGCTGAGCTTTGTGGTGGGTCTCGGGCTGCTCCTGACTTTTGGATGCTCCGCAAAACGTAGCGGTCCATCCGGCGGGGATGCCGCTTGATTGAGGGAGGTTTCCTGCTGTGTCGGGCGGGCGGTCTGCGCTGCTGTCAGCAGCTAATGCACAGTCTCGGTGGAGGGCACGGAGGAGTCGATGTGCCTTACATCCTCCTGCGGTAGCGCTGGAACCGGAAGTCTCACTTTTTATGTTAAAGATCTTGCAAAAACAAGTCACTTTGCAATATATGTCCATTAACAGTGTCCAACCTATTCTGAGATCTCACCTGTTGTATGAGCTGCATCAGCTCTTCAGGTCACTATAGCTACAGAACTGTTTGATCTATCCTGATAGGCTGCCAGCACTGGTTCTATATCTACAGACCTGGCTTCTACTGCAGCTTAGTGGAAGCCAGTAAACATGCCCCTGAATTCAAAATGAAACCAAGAAAACAGGACTGAGGTTAGATGAATCAATGTAGTGAGACAACCCCTTTAATGTAGAAAATAAAAAGTTCAAAAGTATAAAAATGAACAAAATATTAAAAGTTTAAATTACCTCCGCTTGTCACTGTACAAATAAAAAGTTATACATAATTAGTATTGCTGCATCTGTAAAAGCCCAATCTATTAAAATATAACATCATTTATCCTGTATGCTGGACTCTGTAGAAGAAAAATTCGAACCGCCAAAATTGCATTTTATTTGGTCATTTCACAATCCCTTAAAATTGGAATAAAAAAAGTGATCAAAAAGCCGCATCTATCCCAAAATGGTACCAATAAAAACTACATGTGTAGAAAAAAGTGAGTCCAGCACCGAAAGGAAATCCATTGAATAAAAATTTTAGAAAGGTATTCATGAAATCTTGATACATGGTAAACAGCATCCCGTGTACCAAGAGATCATGAATACTTTTTTAAACTTTGAATCATAAATAAATGTGAAGTTTTATTTAATGGATTTCCTTTCGGTGCAGGACTTAACACTTTTTATTTATTTTTTTCTACACATAAGAGTTGGCGTCCAAGTGTCCTGGAGCTGTCCGTGCAGTGAAGTTCATTACGTATATCCAACTTGCTTGTTTTGTCTAAAGATAATACAAACTACTCTTCAGCCCACAAAAAATGTCACTCAGGTCTATAGGTGGAAGTACAAAAAAGTTATTGGTCACAGAAAATGGACAATCTGATAAGAACTTGGAGTGGGACTGTGTTGACTACCTAATGGCTTCAGCCTCTACTTCCAGATGCATGGAGAATTGTGCAACATGCATCCTGCATTGTCAGACGGAAATGATGGCCTGAGTAGCACTCATCCTAATTGACTGGCGTGATCCGGTAAGTGAGGTAGAGGCAAGGCGGGCTATGGTTCCTGACTGCATGTTAGGTTACAATGTATATATTATTATTATTATTTTACAGTGTTTTGCAAGTTGGACTAACAATATCAGTGTTTAGATGAATTTGTGCTAATTTGTAAAAGAATATAAAAAATATTTCTCTCCTTGAACCATTTCTTTCCTTTGACCACCCAAAAAGTTGGAAGGCATGCTTTATGATGTTAGAAATATCAGTTTATGGCTGGAGACTTACCCTTCCATGATTGTAGGTGTACCACTTTGTGGTTGGAAAGGCAGTACTCTGTGGTCAACATTGCACCTCTATGTGGTTGAAGGAGCACCACTTTATGGTGAGGGATACACCACAATATGATTGGTGGCACTCCACTCCATGTCAGAGGTGTCCTATTCAATAACTTTGTGTATGCATTTGGGAAAGATTCATTGGTGATGATCTGTCGCTTTACAACCTCATTTATGAGTCTAGGGACGGCCAACATGTTTCTTATAGCTTGGAATTGGCGACACGGCTGGCAGTGTACAGCAAGCAAATGACTGCAGGGGATTCTCATTACACAGCGGCGGAGATTTACTATTTAGTTTTCTGGGTGACATCCCCTGTAGAAGCTGTAATGGCAGCCATATTGGTTGTCCTCCTGCTTTCCCAGAATCAGACATAAAAGGAAATGACTGACTCTGCTGATCCTTTTGGGTGGACTCCCAGCAGGAGGGGATATTCTTTCTTTATGACAGTTTCTCCCTGGTGTGAAGGATCTGATAAGAGGAGTGCCCATGAGGTGAGGACCCTGACGGCGGGGAGCAGTACTGTACAAAATACACCATCTTTGCTCTTTAATGTCTAGGCAATCCTCCATTTGGTAAATATATTAGATTACAGCTATCACCTGCACTGATTATATTGTAACAAACCCTTAACTTATGGATAAGTTATCTTTAAAAAAAAACAAAAACAAAACTTTTTTTTATACACCTTATTAGGATATTAGGGTGTAACAGAGGGGGCTCCTCCATTGAGGATCCTCATTTGTCAGCCCAAATGGAGAAGGGCTACAAACAGCATCTCTGTCCGGAGAGCAAAAACGAGAGGGGGCGAATCGATTCTAACGAGGGAATTCATTAAAATTTTTCAGGAAAATTTTGATTCTGAACGAAGTCGAATTTGGGGGGTCTTCGGGGAAGAAGCGTGCTTTTGATTGATAAAAGGGCGCAAAACCCCGGCGTTACAGGGGGCAAAGAATCTGGGGGAAAAAAGGGGCGTATCTAATACTGGCAGAATAACCAATCAGAAACCCGGGATTCTGTGACGTCACGCACTATATAAGCCCCGGGCCGCCCGGGGGATACATACGCCTCACGTCTGTTTGGGGAAAGGGGTGCTCCGGGGCGCTTATGATATTGTCAAGTTGGGTAATTTAAAAAAAAAACACAAAGTCTGTTCATCATTATTTTTCTTATTAAGCTCATCAAAAGTTTTTTAAAACCTTTTAAGCTATACACCTTAAAACTATCAGATATCTCTCACACAGCTTTCCTTAGACAGATATTCCTTTTAAAAAGCAGAAAGTAAAGGGCCCTTTCCCCTTTTCCCCCAATAATAAGAGCGTTTGGGAATTACATACAGCTAGGCTTCATAGCACATCAAATTAAAATTTTTCTTTTTGCGACCCCCAATTTAACAATATGAGTGTAAAATAGTCATGTGATTAAAAAAATTCTATTTGGAATTAATTTACTGTGATTAAATTCAGTTTCCCATGTTCCCGAAATGGAAGGTGTGGTCTTTTTCTCAAGCCCCGGGCGCCGGCAGCAAAATAATAATAAAAATTCGGAGGGGGTTTAAAAATTTTGGAAAAGGATGGATAAAAGATAGATTCCCACCTGTTTAACATCCGACAGTGGTTCCCGTTTCCAAACTCCGGGGACTACCCCGGGGGGGGCTGCGCCTTCCTTCGACTGCAGGGTCCGGGAGTCCCGAATCATTTGGGGCCTGATAAACCCCACAAAAAGGTAAGTTAGCAGCCCTTTAGTCTGTGATTTTATCTGTTTTTGGGACATTCTATAAAGGTCTTTTGGTGGTTTTGCCTCCTTAGGAGCCTGTGTAAGCGTTCAGGTGTGCCTCTAGCTGTGCTCTGGTACTGTTGCGTACATATGCGTACCTTTAAACGCTACCAAATTAATGCCCGCTTGTTGCTCTTAAATAACGTGACGGATAATGTTTTTTCCTTTTCAGATCATTTTTCATGTAGGTCAGGGCGGGGCTCCTGAGGGAAAAAAAAAAAAAAAAAAAAGAATCTCATAGATAACGCCCCCCCCCGGCAAGGGGAACCGAAGCCGTATAATTATTAGGTTATATATACAATAAAGTTTAGACGATACTGCATTCCAAGAGAACGGCCTTTTCCCAAAAGTGCAATAATAGACAGACGATTGATTAGCCGTTATACAAGGGTAAGACAAAAAGATCTTGGTTTCTGATAGCCTTTTAAAATAAGACAAAAAATCTTGGGGTTTCTGATAGCCTTTATTACAATGATCATTTTTTTTGATAAATTTTAATTACCTGCTGACGAGCAGAAGACTTTGATTGTGGTTAGTTTGTGGGATTAATAAAACAACACGTGTGTTAATTTTTTTGTTTTAGTTACTAAAAAAAAAACTGCTTTCGGGTTAATTTTATATTCAAGCACATCACTTTTTACTTCCACTAAAATTTCTGGCAGAGTGTAAAACCCTTTGGGCTTCGTTTTCAAAGCATTTTTTAAGGGGGGTTTGTCCCTGGGGTCGCACTTTCAGTTTCCCCCCTGCGGGCCCCTAATGAAAAAATTATAGGCTCAGTCAAAAGGGGCTCGTATTTGATCGAAGAGAAATTTTAGTAAAAAATATTATGGACTTGAGAAAAAAAAAAAAAAAAAGAAAAATTCGCTCTGTGTAATGAGATAAATCATGAAAAAGCGCATGTTAGACAAGCACTGAAAAAACCCAAAATGAGTTTTACAAAGTATATTACATTGAAACTGAATGTAAAAAAATAAAAGGTTTGAATGTATGTATAAAGGGGGTGAGCGGCCGCCTTCCCAAAGATGGCGATTTTCAATTTGGTGGACTGACAATAAAATTTCCATTAACACTAAAAGTTGGTAGACTGTGGGGGGAAGTACAACCGTCGCACCTTGTATTTACCCAGCTCCGTGCCAAAACCGGCCTTTTATTTTCTTACCATTTTTATGAGTCCAAACATTCTCTTTTCCCGGAAAGGCAAAACCCAAACCCCTCCCTTTGCATTTCCCGGGGCCATACTTGAAAATCCAAAAATCAAAGAACTGGGAAGTTCCGGGGTTAAAGTTGAACAGCGCCATCTTGATACCCAACATTCCCGACTTCATCTCTCCTCCATGCACTTCACTTTTTTTACTACTAATGTAAACATTGATATGCAACTGTCAGTAAAAAGGTCTTTGCCACCCCCATGCAAACAACACAACCACCCCCGCAACCACTCTCCCTTTGGGCTCCGAACTAGGGACACCCTTCCCCCAACCCGCTTTTCAAAATTTCAATGTAAGGGAGAGGAAAAATGAGGAGGACAATTTGCCATTACTACAGGATCCAGGACCACATCTGCAACCCAAATAAAGGACTCCATATTTTTCCTATTGCTCACAGCACACAGATGCTGCTCTGGGAAGATTTAAAATGTGATTACATTAGCATGCGATAAACATGTTATAAAACGATCCCCATAACAATTGTGTTCAGCTGCGAAACAAACATAATAACTATTTCAATGGCCCAAGCACAAGTTCCAAACCCCTGCCAAAACCGCTCATTTCTTCGGGCATCTTTGCGTTCCCACCAAGACATGTGTACGGGCCATACTCACCGATTTTAGCACATCCCAATTCCCCCGGTATGAAAAGGGGATAGTGGTACTAACAACGCTATGGCCAAAAGCCTAAAACACGGGCTCTCCTTACTTAAACCACTAACTCTCCCAGAACAATTTCACCCTTGCTCGGGAGTATAGCCTCAGTTCCGTTGAAAACACCCCACATTCCCTCCACCACCAAACCAACCATTCAGGGACTTACCCCTCCCCTTGGCAGCCCCACCCCACCATCACCTCCTCCCCCAGGGATTCCTTTTCTCTCCCATTCTACCTTCTCATCCATCAGCGCCAGCCCAAACCCCGGGACAACCAATTTTACATGCTTTTTACCCCCCAACAATCAAAATCTACTACCCAAATCCCACACCCTGAAAAAAACCCTATGGATTTTAGCGTGGCATCAGCCGATACAAAACATATTCGCCTTTTGGGGAAAATCAAACCATGTTCCACATCAAGGCGGGGGATTACTTTTGGCCAACACAAACAGCCCTACAAGAAACACTTTTTGGGGGACATCATACTTACTCTTTGGGAAGACTTCTGCCGTCGTTTTCATTTTTGGGGCCCTGGGAACGCTTGGAATCCTCAGTGAATATTTAAATTCTACTCAGATCCTACTAATCCGGGAGAATTTTTATCACCGGATGTCTCCTTTTTCCCGGGACCATGATTTGACAAAACACTAAAGCCACAAAACCCTCTTTTCAAGGGCTTTGTTTGGGTTTACACTTGGACTTTGAAAATTCAAGCAGAATATCAAGTTATCTGGAAGTAAATCTACCAGTGCAAAGGGCACAGCCCTGATTCACCCCCAAAAATTAAAGAAGGTTTCAAAATGCCCCTACTTAAAGACTCCCAAGGGGCCTATAGCCACCAGAACCATACTTACAATCAACCAATGCAAGTTTTTCCGGGTTTCAACACAGAACTCCAATCAAGAGAACTTTTGCGCCCTTTTTCCAAAACACACACCCTGGGGGAGAAGCCGAACTCAGAAAATTTTTTTTTAGCAACCATCCAACATACAGAGCATTGCCGCGCTAAAGCTCGTGACGCAAGAGAATCTTGTTCCCAATGACAGCAACCCCGCAACCCCCAAAGCAATAATCAATTTAACCTCAGTATCAAATTTGAATCTCAACACAAGATTTTAACCAACAAACACAACGCAGCCCTCCGTCCTACAATAATAATCCATTCTTTGGGGACCGAAAGTTACCAATCTTAACCATAGTCAGTGCAAAAAAGCATACCCAAAGAGAATCTTATTCGCCTTTCCAACCCTCAAGACACCTCCTATGTCCTCACCATAGGATTCCGGAAAACCTATGTTCGGTTTACTCAATGCTTCAGAGAACATCACTGTCATTTTGAACCCGTGTTGACCGCATCTTCAAATTAATGGCCACCAATTCCTTACCTTGTAGATACAGGGCAGCCAGATCGGTTCTGAAACTTTTGACATTCCCCAGACATCATACTTTTTCCTGACTAAAATTTCATGCAAAAGAAATGGATGGAGCCAACACAGACTTGCTCAACAAACCCTGTGCCAATTTGGGCATATGGATCCCCGTCCCAGACTACTTATCTCTCCTACTTCCCCAAAAAACTCTTGAAGCTGCTTCACAAACGATGATGCTACTACAGATATAATTTTTTCTGGAATGGGTTTTGGACTACAAAACCCAATTTACATGAAGCCACAAGCTGTTCCTGCACTTCACATTTTTTTTCCCCAAACAAGCAATACCCCTCCTTTTTTGACACAAGCACCTCCTGAAGTTGTTAAAGGGCCTGTGTGTTTTCAATCCTTCCATCCACCTTACATCCCCTTTTAAAGAGGGGGCTACCCCCCCGCTTGCCCGATATCCCTTTTAAGCATGATCAAAAAAACTCGGATCCAAAAAAACACAAAAATCAGAACATTCCGGATAAGGGGTGCTCTTTCCCCTGCATTTCTCCCTTTAAATACACCCCTGTTCACAAGGAAAATTTTCCCTTGAACCCCAAAATACCATTTTTTGGTTCAGGGCCAGGAGCAGTCATTGCTGTCACGGATTTAAAAAAACCCTGGGTCCCCCCAAAACTCAGTCTCCTCAGCCAATACCTTTTTTCACTGCCAATTCACAGTCTATGGTTTCTGCAAAGTCTTCTTTATTCCCCCTACAAAGGACTACAATACCCTTTTGCTTTACTTTTCATGCCCACCGGACAGGGTGCTTCAAAGGGGCACCGAACGCACCCAACCAGTTTACTCAAACCCGCAGGGAAAGTATGATTTCCTTGGGCCCCCCCCCCCCCGTTTTCCCAAATTGTCAATCAACCTTTTTAGTCTTCTTCAACATTTGGCACAAAACTGCAAAGACCACATCCAAAATTTCCCAAAGCTGTTTTAAGAAAGTTGTATTGCTCGGACACTGATATCCCCCAAAAGGATCAAACACCTAACCCATATCGGGAAAAAAACTGTGATGCTCATTTCTTACCACAACCAAAACAACTTTAAGATTTCTAGGGCCTGTCACTTACTGCGTCAGTGGATACCCAAGGCCCCCAGTCTTATCAAGTTTTTTTACTAACTTTCAAAATTATTACACCAATGAAATCTCACTTTTGGCACAAGAGTGTTTTCAAAACCCGAAAAAACTTTTTCCCACAAGCCCACTCTGGGGAACTCGGGCTACTCACAGCCTTTAAATTTTCCTATTTTGAAGATATTCCAACTTCAGAAACCTGAACAAAAACATGGGGAGGTATGAGCCTCTTGGTACTATTCTTGCAATTAGATCCGTTTCCGGACTTCCCTACTTTCCCTGTATCATTGCTCACAAGATCGAAAAAAAGCACATCATTTACCATCCGGTCAATGTTTTGGCCACATGATTACAAGGAAAACCCGAAACCCCTCGAACCCCCCAACCCCCATCCCCCCAGAAAAACCCATCTCCGTATAAAGGGCCCCTTAATGATGCCCGAAAATGTCACTTTGAAGAGATGTACACTCCAATCCAGCCCCTCGCTTCCTCTCTCAAGGGGGGAAAGAAAATGAAAACAGTCTACCACAGAGAAACCAATGCCCGGACGAACCTCTTCAACGTCTTGAACAAGCGGAGGCGAAACCTCCCATCTTCCCATTCTTATATCAAATTGGAGAGCCCAGACAATTTTTCTTCCAATACCAGATATGCGGGTGAATGGACATTCCTAAGGATTTTGGTTACCTTGCAAAAACCGTGAAGGCGCATTTTACCCCTTTAAAAGCCAGCCCAAGAGGGGGTGTAACAGAACTTTAACCGCCCAAGAGAAACCATGAACATATACACCGACCACCCAGCGTGGCCCGAATGGGCCCCGGAGTTTTTTCCAAAAACAGTGGAACCCCCTCGAATCAAAAGCCCTTTAGACTCTGATGCATGCTCTCCAATTGCCCCTCAATGCCCTTTTTAAGACTAAAAGCCCCGGAAAATAAAGACATGAAGTAAAGGGGACCTACAGACAGACTTGGCTACAAAGGCCCACAGCTCCTTTTCCCGGGGTTTGAGAGGAACAGGGGGTGGCTTATATTGCTGACCAAGCAATGAAAATAAAAATAATGTGAGAAAAATAAAGAGAATGTGGGGAAAAAAGAAAATAGAATGTGAGAAAAAGAAAAATGTGATAAGAAAGAAGGGAAGGGGAGAAAAGGGAAAAAGAAAGTGAGAAGAAAAAAAAAAGGAAAGAAAAGGTGAGATAAAGAAAAGGAAAGAATAGGAGGCAAAAAAGAAAACCCCCGGGCCAAAACTTAATCCAGGTGTTAAACCGTAGAAAAATCTCAAACAAACCGAAAAAGCCTGAAGGGAAAAGGAAAGGGGGGGGAATTTGGGGCAGAGAAACACCAAGATGGATTCAAGGAAAACAATAGCCTTGAAAACCCAAGGGGATTTAAAACCCGCTTAGTACAAAAGGCTCAGATCACCCACAGAGGAACCCAACCGATGATTTTCTTCAATCAACAAAATATCTAGCACCCAAAACTTCATTTTCCCCCGGAAAGTAGCATGCAGAAGTTGTGAAATATCAAAACTTGTAACCCCCGGAACTGATCCCAAAACAAGGAACTTTGGGTAAAACACAAAACCCCCCCAGGGACCCCCATGAACACATTGAAAAACCAAGATGGAAAGACAAAAATGGGTGGTGGATAGTTCTCAGGGTGGCCTGAAATCTACCCATTTTTCCAAAAGACTGCCAGAATCACTCTGAAGAAACTATTGACTGATTTTTTTTGCCCTATTTTAAATCGAAACCCCGGGCCGCCTCACGCAGGTACCAAACTTTGAAAAATAGGAGCAACCTGGGCCCGCACCTCCCTCCAACCCAATTCGCGGAAAATGGAAAGAAAACGCCCCCCTTGAAGACAAAATTTTGAAAAACAGCAAAATAAACATCCATCCTGGCCCGAGACCTACCCATTTACTCTATTTTGTCAGAAATACCCCCCAGACGCCCCACTGGGACTTTCCCCTCCTCAGGGATGAAATTTTCCCGGCCCACCCCAAATGGGGGGTAGCATCTAGGGGATTTCAACATTGAGTGCAGGAATGATGCCTTTAAAATATTTAAAATCTTTTAAAATTGAAACTAAGCTGCCAATGTTTTCCTCCACCGACCAGACTCTGACAAAGCCATTTGGGGACTTTTTTGTGGGGGCAAAACACTCAAGACTCCGGAGCCAATTTACCAACCAAGTACCCTGGGGTCCCCAAACCCCAATAAAAATTGAAGGAAGCCCCCTGGGGTACGCTTCACACTGCAAGAAAAAGATGCGACCAAATAAGTCCCCTCGAACTTTTTTCCTTTTCCTTTCATATGTTGTTGTCTGGATGTGTAAAACATGCAAGGGGACAAACCGGGGGGCCTGATGAAATTCAAGCCCCAGGGCCAGGTCAAAGGGTTGAAACCTTAGCCCCAGTCAAACCAAAAGTATGAACCCGGGGAAATTACATTATTTTGATCAAAAAGAAGTTTTTAAAAATTACACCCGAAAGGCCTTACCAAGGGATGTGAACAAAATTTAACCCACCTCCTCTGCTTTCCAAATATTTAGGGTTTAGATGTAAAATCCTCTGCCCGGGAAATACTTGAGGGGGCACCCGGCGGGCGTGGTCAACGTCATCCTTACCATAAAGGCTTGGGGGGGCTGGGGTTTTCTTGGTTCGCCCCTTGGAGCAAGCCGACAGTGGTTTAGTGGGTTCAACACCCGCTCCCCCTGTTCACCTCTTTATAATTGTTCATTTTGGGGAAAAGCATCAAACATTTTCCCTCTAGGGGGGAGCTTTTTTGAAAATTTTGATATTTTTTTAGGGGGACTGTCAAGTTGGTAATTTAAAGGAAAAACATCAAAAAATCTGTTCATCATTATATTTTTTATTAAGCCATCAATATTTGTTAAATGCTTTTACTGCTATACTCCTTTCGAATTATCAGAATCTCTCACACAGCTTTCCCTTTAGACAGATGCAGCCTGTTAGAAGCAAAAAAAGTCAAGGCCCTTTCCCCTTTCCCCCGAAATACAGAGCGCTTCGAAGTATCAATCAGCTAGTGCTCTACGCAATGCAAATTATAATTTTCTTTAGCGACCCCCCAATTAACCAATCAGTATGATAAAATAGTCATGTGTTAAAAAAAATTCTATTGGAATGTAATTTTTCTGGAAAAATTTCAGTTTCCATGTCCAAAGGGAAGGTGTGGGTCGGTTTCTAAAGCTTGGTGCCGGAGTAATAATTTTTAATTAATTCGGAGGGGGCATTTAAAGGTAAGGGGGGATAAAAGTAGTTCCCACCTGATTTTTTACCTGACAATATTCATACTAAAGAACTTTTTTTATACAGGTTTTTTGGGGGGGTGTCCGTTTGTTTCCAGAGTTTTTTAGTTCTAATTCTGTTTTGGGGGGTATTGGCTAATCCATGTCTCCAATGCGCTGCATATACTTTTTAATGTATCTGTCAGTTTTCGCACATTGAATTCCAAGGGTTATCTAAGCCTGTTCCTGTTGTATTCATTTAAAGAAACAGCTTTTTAAAATAAAATACCACTTAATTTTTGGTTGCTCTTTCTTTTGGCAATTTAGACCCGGGGGTTAATTAAGTGTTTTTTGTGTTGGGGGGTCCAAAAAAGAAAAGTTCTTTTTAAATGCCAAAAAAATAATTTTTCCTGTAGCATAATTCAAACCAAAAAGGTAATTACAAGTTTTTCTGTTGTTGTTACCAAAAAAATTTTTTTCCATTTTAACACCTAAAAAGCTGGAATTTTTTGGGTTTGTTTTTTTTTTTGCGAATTTGATCCGGGGTTTTAAATTTTAACCTTGTTCTGCTGTTTTGGCCCAAAAAAAGAAACGTTCTTTTTCACCCCCAAAAGAAAAAATTTTCCCTGTAGCATAATTATATCCTTAATTAAAGTTTTTCTGTTGTTGTGTTCCAAAATAACGCCGTTTTAACACCCTAAAACGTGATAATTGTTGGCGCATATTTTTTTTGCGCAATTTACTAAAGGGTTAATAAGTATTTTTTTGAGTTGTACTTAGTAAAAGAAACGTTCTTTTTCACCCCCAAAAAAAAAATTTTTTCCCTGTAATAATTCATACCCGAAGGTTAAATTAAGCCTGTTTTGTTTTAATTCAAAAAATACACTGTTTTTTAAACGGCACTAAAAGAAATTTTTTTCGGGCCTTTTGGGCGCAATTTATACCCCAAGGGGTTCCCAAGCTTGTTAGGGGTTCATTTGGGAGTAAATTTTACGGGGTGTGATTTAATTATATACGATATCTTCATCAAAACAGTGTCTGTACATTTTTGAACAAACAGTTGTCAGACAGAAAGGTGGGCCTCTTACTGCGAATGGAGTGGCACAAAAATTTCCCGAAGAGGCCCAGGTCGCCAGCACAGCAAGGGGACGCGCAGCAGGGTCAATCGGGGAGGGCCCAACTGCCTGTCATCTAGCGGCCCGGTGCTGACCCGCAACCCAAGGGTTCTTGATTTGGTTGACTAGGTCATCCCTTCTCCCCGATGGCATCGACAAAACCCCGGCCCAAAAGTCGGCTGAAGCCAGACACACCCTTGTTGGCATGTCCCGGGGGGGGTCAGGGAGTCCCCAACCCCCCCCCTGTCCCCTCCGGTTCCCCCCAGCCAGAGATCTACTTTGTGGTCTGGGCTCAGGCCATATATCGGGGATGAACAATTTGAGGGGGGCAGTAAACCTACTTGGGAACGAAAAATGGGGGCCCAAAATCCCTGCTTCTTGCAGTAGGGGGCAAAGTAAGATTGGAGAGGGGTTGGGGGGTCATGTTGGAGGGGTCGCCTCTGCATACCCCAAGGGAACGGTGATGAGGAACACAGTGACGGTGAAAAAAACAAATAGTGATGTGTAGCCCACCCCACTTGGGAGCCGGTAAGCAAAAGGGTTCATCATTTTGGAGAAGGGGCGCAGCTTGGCGTCGGCCCGCGGGACCCCGCAAGTGGGGTTTTGGGGGGTGGTCAGCAGGGGTGTGAGGTCGGAGCCAAACGGCCCGGGGTAGAAAACCCCTTTTTCAGGTCCAAGAAAGTAGCGGACAGGGGCTAGCGAGGGCAGCGGTTGGTATAGTTACTCAGTGGGGGCGTTGGCGGAAAATCAGCTACTCGCGGTGTGGAGTTTTTTTGCTAAGACAGGGAGGACCCGAATGGGGGTATATGTAGTTGTGGGCAAAAGTAAAGCGTGGCAGGAGCAAACGTTGGCACCCGGCCCTGCGTAACACATGCGGGTCACCATCCGGGCCGGGAGAAACGTGCTCGATGGGGGGTCCATCCTGCCGGTGGCAGCATGCCATTGCACCATCAGGCCCACCCTCTGCAAAAGGGAGCTGTTTCTCTTTCCCACATCTCCTGGTCCAGATGCTTCTCTCCTCGCTATCATGGCCCCAGTCGTTCAGGGGCGTTTTGCAAGAGACAACGTAAGGTCCAACCATCCTAAGGTGCAAAAGCTGACCGGTCCTGTCCAAGTTGTTGGTACTGCGTCCCCTCCTTTTCCAAATGGTGGCCTGCCCGTTCAGAAAACTTGGTTTTGCCCACCGGATGGGATTTCCCAAGCGTAATTTCTTTTCCAAAAAGGCAGAAAACCAGCACTTCATAAATATTAGAAAGAAGGGGGCCCCCAACCTTGGCTTTTTCAGTTTTTTCCAAAGGTGCACGGCAGCGCGGACATTGGACGTAACTAGGGTCAGGGCCAGTACATGTCCTTTAGGGCCCCACTGGGTGAATGTCCTTCCTGCCCCCACCAAACAATTTGGGACAGGAACGCCCGCTTTTTCCACTTGTAAAAACTGCGGCTCCTGCGCCAATGCCCCGCCTCCCCTTCCCCCAAAACCACCACCATCTCAGCCCCACGACTGCCCATCATCCACTGTGTGGGGCACAGGGGGTGTCAGCATTTCTCACTGGCTTCCCTCGGCAAACAACACACAGGGGAGGAACGCCCCGCGCATGCAGCAAAATCGATGTGTGGCTTTCTCCCCCCAACTGCAAATCAAAACCAGGGTGAGGACAATGGGAGTAAAATGGTGTCCACGGGACGAGGGGGATGTCCATGCCCCTGCAGGGCGCATGGGGTTAAATTTTTGTTTGAAAAGTTTCTTAAAGCTTCCTCGATCTTCAGAAGTTTGGGGAAATGGCCAGGAAAAACTGTGCATGCACTTCATCCATTCCTCAAAGCCTGGAATCCCTCCCCGATTGCAGCGGCAGAACGGCCTCCCCCCAAAACACTTATTGCGATGTTTTACCCGTTTGGAAATTCCAGCCTGAAAATGTTGGACCGATGTTTTAACAGAGAAAGGCCATTAACCCATTTTTTGAGATCCAGGGGGACAGGGTTCCCCCCCTGTAACTTTGATGTCAGCCAGTGGCAGCTCTGCGTGAACCTTCGTTTGCTGGCCTTCGAGGAGGCGACTTACTTGGCGTCGCCAGGGCTAAGGGGGAATAACATCTTCCCGCTCCTGTCCTGGAAAGACTGAAAAATCTTTTGGGAGGGGAATTGGGGACTGGCGACTACTTCGCGGCCACGGGTCCGGGGGGGACCCCGAATGGAGGGGGTGGAGGGGAATTTGGAGCAAAGCATTGTCTGGTGAAAAAGAGTGGATTTTTCTACCCGTGACAAGAGAGGAAGAGCAGGGGCGTCTGGAGGAGGTAGTGGAGATGAGGAAGACGACGATACCCCAAGCACCGTGGCAGTATACAAAGGGGGAAAGGAGCAGGGGGGGCCCTCGGAGCCACTTGTGCAGTTGCCGCGCATGTGATTTGCCTGGTAGGGCAGCCGATAGCCCACCGGCCCGAGGGATGACTTCTGGCTTTTTCCCCCTTTGGGGCCCCCCGCTACCGGGCCCAAAATGGGAGCCTTTTTCCCAGCTGCTGAGAGGGAGGACAAACTCAAATACTATAGGGAAATCCTCCGTATCAGTTGGCCGCTGCCTATGTGCGGCATTGTCCCCCCTTTCTGACAGGTCTGACCGGGGGGTTCTTCAGCGCTCACGTACTACTGCCAAGGCTTCTGGGGGAAGGTGGGGGGGGGTAGGAGCAGAAAACCAGCTCCATCATCAGCAACCTAACTCTGTAGTCACTGATGAGCAGCTTTCTTCACCCGCCTAGTGAGGAGGGCAGTCGCCAGCAGCAGCAGGACCTGGAGCAGTCCCTGAACCAACAGGTGGTGACCTACTTGGACAGCACTCTGCCACCCCAGTTAAAGATCCGCTGGACTACTGGGCAGCCAAACTGGATGTGTGGCCGCAACTTGCCGAGTTTGCAGTGGGGAAAAACTGTCCTGCCCGGCCAGTAGTGTGGATCAGAGTGGGTGTTTTAGTGCGACGGGGGCCATCGTTACCCCAAGGAGAACTCGCTTGTCCACGGGAAATGTGGAACGACTGACCTTTGTCGAGATGAATCAGGCGTGGATCACCAGGGGTTTCACACACCAATGCCTTAGGCGTCAGACTACATCAGCCAAAGACGCCTCACCCAAACTGTGAGAAAAGAGTTGGGTTCAAACTACCTGCCTCACCACTATTCTGATGCCCCCACCCGCCTGATGCCACACATCTGCTGACAGTTTTCTCCATCTGCCACCAACCATCTTTATCAGGACTGGTATTGCCCCCCACCTCCACACTCTGTCAAATTTTGCCACTCTATGACCTCATGCTGCTGTTGCTGGTGCCGTGACATCCCCCACTGTGTCATTGTGGGCCCCTCACTGACCTCATGCTGCTGCTGTGGCTGCTGCCTTGACCTCCACTCTCTGTCAAATTTTGCCACTCTGTGGCCCACTCCTGTTTTTGCCACCTCCAGAATGTCATTGTGCAACTGCCAGACCTCATGCTGCAGTGCCCTCTACACTGTGTCATTGTGCCACTCTCTGACCTCATGCTGCTGCTGCCGTGACCTCCACACTCTGTCATTGTGCCACTCTGTGGCCTACTACTGTTTTGCCACCTCCAAAATGTCATTGTGCCATTCTCTGACCTCATGCTGCTGTGGCTGCTGCCGTCACCTCCGCACTCTGTCACTGATGTTGCCACCTGAGCCCTTTTTTTTTTTTTCCAGTTTCGCTGCCTGCTTTTCAGGCTACATTCCCGCTTCATTTTTTTTCATTTTTGCCCTTTTAAAGTCCCCAGGGAAATTTTTATAGTAAGCGATTCTGAGCGGCGGCGTCGCCGGTCTACAAAAACCAACATTGTTGAAACCAAAACCAAGCTCCCTCTGCATTTTTTAAGCAGGCCCAAAAACGTTCACACACCTGAGGCTCTGTCGGGCCTGGAAAAGCTTTTTTTTTAACGCGATTCGTCCCGAAGTAATTCGGCCAAAACTAATTTGTCGGAAAATTGGCAAAGCACCGAATCGAATTTTGAGAAATTCCCCCCTTTCCAAAACATAACACATTGATACTTTACAAGGGCAGCCCAGTAATTTCAGTGAGATCTGTGTAATGGTTTATTCTACCTTTAGAGGCGCTGTAGAGAAATTAAAAAATTTGGGAAGGGGTTCCCCCCCATCTAAAAAAAGGCTTTAAGGGGTTTTTGCTCCCCACAGGGTTTCAAAATTCAAAATAAAAATTTATCATGACAGCGTGATAGTACCATAAGGGAGCCATAGATTTCTACAGAGCAAACCTAGTGCCTCATGTATGAAAACTGTTTAGGTCTAAAACTCACTTTGTTGCCCATAGCAACCAATCGGCACCCTTTTTTTTGTGTAGTGCCTGAAAAAAATGAAAGGGGGGGCCCTGATTGGGTTTTTATGGGAACAAAGTGAGTTTTAACTAGACGTTTTATCATTGGCCCCATTTTTTATTGGGCTATGTTTCTCTATTTTGCAAAAATAAATTTTGCATCAGACAAAAATGTGTGGTAACCTGCTTTGTGCTGATGCAAAACCCATATATGTTTCAAAAAAAGGGAACCTTTTCCAATCGGACAATGTTTTCCCAGGGAATTCTATGGCCCCCGCGTGCCCCCGTCATGCTCCCTTGGGGAAACTTTTAAGGTTTTTTTGAGGACACCAAGAACAATATGTAAATGGAGCCTAAAAAGGAAGCTCCCCTTTAAATCTCTGTTCACACCAGGGAAAATATTATTTTAATGGGAATGTAGACCTCAAGGTCCTAGTGCGGAAATGAATCATGGCGAAACCACATTTACACTGACCCCAATAAATAAAGACAAGCATGAAGATATAGGAGGGTAAAAGGAACATTTTATTTAAAGGCAAATGAGGAATTTTTAGACTTGAATTTTTTTTTATAGATGTTGTAGTAAGTTGTTGTATGCATTACTGTGCATATATGTTTGTGTGTAAATTATCCATCTATTATACTAAACCTATTTATGGTCTTGTTGATCCAGGGGCAGGAGAAAACCCGGTGGGGAATGAGCCAATAATTCTCCTGATCCCCAAATGTGGTAATCAGATAAATTTGAAGGTTTAAAGGCTGATATCTGATTTATATATGTATACAGTGTGTATGTGGGGGCATAAAGGGTCTTCAGGCTGGAATGATTTCGGATACCAGCCGAAGATTGAAGAACGCCAAGTCGAGGTCGTGGAGCAGGTGATGGCAATGGTGTGGCATGAAGATGGTATGGAGAGAGACCATGATCAAGGGCAGCCAAGGTGCCATACAGCAGCATGAGGCATGAATCAGGAGGCCAGAGGTTGTGGGCAGTAGGCATGGGCTCATCCTGCAAGACAGAAAAGAAAGATGTCTGTTACCTTAGGAGAATGGTCCACATAATGAACTATTCAAGTAACATAGTGATATTTTGATAGTTGTCTTGTGTGTAGTGGAAACCCACCAGATGGTTGTGGATTCCTTCACAATCCAAACCTCCTATCACCTTTAAGGGAAAAAAAGAAAATTTTCATTGGGAAAAACATTAAAAAAGACAAGAAAAATCCATGGATTTTCCGATGGTGGGATCTTAGGGGCCCAGCTTGTTGACACATAATTATGTCCAGGCATGGGGTGAAAGATTTGGTGTCCTCCGGCCACTGCATTTGTTTCTCCAGAAAGATGTCTAGTGGTTGAATGGAGGTGTTGCTCTCCTTTCCTCCAGTTCCTCCCAGCCAATGGGGTAGAAGAATGAAAGTTCCCCGATGTTCCTGCTCACATTCAGGCGGTTCTCAGGATTTTTGTGCTTCAGTTTCTTTATGTTCTTTGTATTACAGCAGCATCAAGCGAAATGTAATATTTGGGCTTCTCACTGGTGATGGATTGTTGGTTCCGGTTGGTGTAAAATAGGGAGCATCCTGCTGCCATCCTAGCCACCATGATTCTCAGACTCAACCAGTCAACGGCTGCACCATTTTCTTTCCTAAGAAGCACTTTAGTGGCCATGTAATGAAAGGTACCCGGCACTCCATGAATCTTATTGGAGGCTGTGACTCCACCTTGGGCCATCCTTAAGTCGATGATCCAGATGTGGCCATCTGCATTCAATATGATGTTTTTGGCTTAAGATCTCGATGGATGATGTTATTGCCATGGAGAAACTTGAGGTCACATACCATCTTGCTGTGTAGAATCTATAGGGGAGAACAGAGAGTAGTAGCGGCAGGGCTGCCGTCAGACATTTCGGGGCCCCCTACAGCTAAAGCACCTGGGGCCCCTGCAAACCCCGCCCCATTCAACCCCGCCTCCTTCAACCACGCCTCCTTTAAACTCCGCCTCCTTCAAACCCCATCGCTCCGCCCCTAACAAACCACACCCAGCAACCCCCTGCCAACCAACTCAAGAAACAACAACTTACAGTTTATTATATTGCAGTAATGAGTACATATACAAGGGCCAGCAAAAACACTGCATGATCAACGTGTGTCACCACTGTTACTGACCCCAAAACCCGTATACCCAGTCCAATACAACCAAACAACAACAAAGACCAAATAATACGCCACATATCACTACGTATAGTGACTATATCACTAGATGTTACTGACCAAAAAGCATATAAGGCCGATATTACAATATAACCACAATATTCAAAGACCAAAAATACCACCACATCATTACCACATAACTCCCAAAGATGCAGAATACTGTTAATGAATATAATCCATCCCGATAACACCAATATTACCACCATTCAATGACCATATAGCGGTACATGTATAAAACTATCTAGGTAATAACCTTTCTTTGTTGCTCTTTGAAAACCAAATTTAGTTCCCCCTTAGATTTTTTTTAGAGCAAAAATAAAGGGGCAC
>JAODAL010032292.1:0-47148 GCA_025379985.1 Phyllomedusa bahiana
CAAGGGGGCCCAATCAAGGGGGGTTTCCCACCTATTGTACCTCTATTGGGGCCTATTTAACCTGAACCTTAAGGGGGAAATCCGCTTCAAAAACACTCACTGGTTAAAAAACCCGGGGGAAGTGGGGGGGGTGCAAACACCAAAATGAATACCACCCTCCCACAATATATAATCAAAAACAACAAAAGGTTTTGCACATGAAAAACTTGTTTGAAAAAACAAATCACACGGTTGGCACAATTCATATAACATTACAAATTCAAAAACGGGGACATTAGGACAAGGAAACCCTCAAAAAAAAAAACATAGGGGAAATTTTTAAAAAGCTACTGCTAACTAGAATACATGAAAAAAATTAGGGTTTTCATTTTACACTTTTGGGCCCAAAAAACTTTAACCCACCCCCATCCAAGGGACCTCAATGAGGGGGGTCCTACGTATTGTACCTCTATTTCCTATTCAACCGCAAAATTAGGGGCGAAGATACCGCTTCAAAAGAACACTGCCTTTTAAAAATGGGGAATGGGGGGGTGCAAACACCAAAATGGGGAATACCCCCCCACATAAATTTAAACAAAAAACAATTGTTTTGCACAGGAAAAACTTTGTTTGAAAAAACAAATGCACACTGGCACAATTCATATAACATTACAAATTCAAAAAACATCACATTATGGGCTAAGGAAAAACCGCAAATGGACAAAAAATTTTGGAAAAACATTACTCAACTAAATACATAAAAAAATGGTTCCCCATTTCCCCTTTGGCCAAAACTTAAGCCCACCTCCCAATCTCAAGGGGCCTCAAGGGATGGGCCTCCATTGTACCCCTCTATTGGGTCCTATTTAGACCGCATTTCCCAGGGGGCGAAATACCGCTTCAAAAAACGCACTGGTTAAAACCTGGGGAATGGGGGGTCAAACACCAAAATAACTACCCTCCTCCCCACATATAAAAAACAAAAAAAACAAATTTTTTGCACTGGGAAAAACTTTTTTGAAAAAACAAAAGCCACGGTGTCACAATTTTATAAGACATTAAAATTTCAAAAAACAGTGCACTTATGGACAAGGAAACCTCAAATACTAAAATTTGGAAAAAGCATTACTGCAACTAAATTAAAAAAAAAAATTGAGGTTTTCAATTCCACTTTTGGAAAAAAAGGTTAAGCCCCACCCCCCAAATTCATAAAGGGGGAACCTAAAGTGCAGGGGGGCCCAAACGCTATTGTCACCTCTTTTTGGGCCCTTTATTCAAAAACCCGCAAAACCTTAGGGAGCGAAGATACCCGGGTTCAAAAAACACTGCACTGGGTTTTAAAAACCCGGGAAGTGGGTGGGGTCAAACACCAAAATGGAGACTAAACCACTCCTCCCCACCTAAAAATATTAAACAAAAAAAAACAATTGGTTTTGCACATGGAAAAAATTTGTTTGGGAAAAAAAAAATGGGACACGGTGTGGGGAGCCAAATTTATATAGACCTTTTCAAATTCAAAAAAAAAGGGCACATTAAAGGACTAAGGGAAAAAGTCAAATGGGGCATGGGAAAATTTTGGAAAAAAAAATTACCGCCCAACTAGAATACATTTAAAAAAATTGAGGTTTTTCAGTTCCCCGTGTTTTTTGGCCCAAAATTTTTCCTTTAAAATCCGGGCCAATGACCAAAAAGGTCAAAAGGTGGGCCCACCCCCACTTGAGGTCCCCTTGATGATTGGGAGGGGGGCTTAAAGGGATTTTGGGCCCAAAAATTGAAAAGGGGAACCTCAAATTTTTTCATGTATTCTAGTTAAACATTTAAAGCTTTTTTCCCAAAATTTTCCCAGGGCCCATTTGACGGGTTTTTCCCTTTGTCCATAATGGCCCGGGGTTTTTTGAAATTTTTAATGTCTATATAAAAATTTCCTTTCCCAAAACCCGTGTGCTTTTGTTTTTTCAAACAAAATTTTTCCATGTGCAAAACCAAATTTTTGTTTTTTTATTATATATATTTAGGGAGGAGTGGGGAGTCTCCATTTTGGTGTTTTCACCCCCCCCCCCATTTCCCCCCCCCCCCCCCCCCCCCCCCCCCCCCGGGGGGGGGGGGGGGGGGGGGGGGGGGGGGGTTTTAAAACCCGTGCAGTGTTCTTTGAAGCCGTATCTTTGCTCCCTAAGGTAAAGCAGGTTTTGAATAGGACCCAATAGAGGTGAAAAATAGCTAGGGCCCACCTGCCCCTTGAGGTCCCCTTGATGATTGGGGGGTGGGGTTAAGCATTTTTTGGCCCAAAAATGGGGAACTGAGAACCTCAATTTTTTTCATGTATTTTGTTTGCAGTAATGCTTTTTTCCAAAATTTCCCCATGCCCATTTGACTTTTTCCCTTTTCCATAATGTGCCACTGTTTTTTGAATTTGTAAGTTCTATAAATTGCTGCCACAAAAGTGGGGCATTTTTTTTTTTTCAAACAAAATTTTTTCCCTTTTCAAAACCAATTTTTTTTTGATTATATAATGTTTGGGGGGAGTGGGAGTCCCATTTTGGTGTTTTCACCCCACCCACTTCCCCCGGTTTTTTAAACCCATTTCAGTGTTCTTTTGAAGCGGTATCTTTTCCTTTCCCCAAGGGAAGGGAGGGGGGAATAGGAAACCCCAAAAGAAGGGCAATAGCGTAGGACCCACCTGCACTTTAGGTCCCCTTTATGATTGGGAGGGGGGCTTAAGCATTTTTGGCCAAAAGTGTGAACTGAGAACCTCTATTTTTTTTCATGTATTCTAGTTAGCAGTAATGCCTTTTTCCAATTTCCTATGTCCCCATTTGAACGGTGTTCCTTAGTCCAAAATGGTCCACGTTTTTTGAATTTGTAATGTCTATAGAAATTGCTGCAAACCAGTGTGGCATTTGTTTTTTCAAACAAAGTTTTTCCATGTGCAAACCAATTGTTTGTTTTTGATTATATATATGTAGGGAGAGTGGGTAGTCTCCATTTTGGTGTTTTGCACCCCACCCACTTCCCAGGTTTTAACCAGTGGCAGTGTTCTTTTGAAGCAGTATCTTCGCTCCCTAAGGTATGCAGGTCTGGAATAGGACCCAATAGAGGTGACAATAGCGTAGGACCCACCTGCACTTGAGGTCCCTTGATGATTGGGAGGTGGGCTTAAGCATTTTTGGCCAAAAAGTAGTAACTGAGAACCTCATTTTTTTCATGTATTCTATTAGCAGTAATGCTTTTTTCAAATTTCCTATGTCCCATTTGACGGGTATTCCCATTATCCATAAGTGCCACTGTTTTTGAGTATACAAAAAGTGGACATGAATGCTGGATCCGGATTTACGGGACTTATGTTGAACGGTGTATACCGTAACTAAAATTTAAGTATCCATCTTTTTCTACTACATATACCTTTAAGGATTGTCGCTACTTCTTTGATATGCTTTTGCTTAAAAGTTTTTTAAACACATGGAATAAAGACTGAAGTTTTTTAAAATTTACGTGGCCCATTGTGTTGTTGATGTTATGCATGAGCTGCCACTGGCTGACATTACACAGGGGAGTACTCCTGTCCACTTGGATTATCAATTTCTCCCTGTTCATCAATTTCTCCCTGTTCATCAATTTCTATCCCCCAGATTCATCAATTTCCCCCTGTTCATCAATTTCCCCCTGTTCATAAATTTATCCCTGTTCATAAATTTATCCCTGTTCATATATTTATCCCTGTTCATATATTTCTGCCTGTTCATAAATTTCTCCCTGTTCATAAATTTATCCCTGTTCATATATTTATCCCTGTTCATATATTTCTCCCTGTTCATATATTTCTCCCTGTTAATCAATTTCTGATATTTTTCTTTCTCGTTTTATCAGTTTCCCTCTGTTTCTGTTTAGCTTCAAGGAGGGTGGTGCTCGGTGGTGTAGTAATGGCTGAAGTGCGTGCAAAGTTTCCCTGGCCAGTTCTCAGAATGGCGCAGAGTACACCACTTTGAAAAGGGAGGACTGCAGTACACCACAACTTGGACAGGAGCACGTCAGCTTCAGCACTTAGGGATGGCTAGATGCTACTGCCTGTCTCTTGGCAATTATCTCTGTGAACGACGAGCTTAGCACTTGATCCGAGGACCAGGAGTATCTGACCGTAGAATGAAGTAAAGACAGAGAATTGTCTTCGGAAGAGTTGTGAAGCTTTAACTACCTGAAATGGTAGTTGGCCACTGGTGCTGCAGCTGTTGCGACAGGATGGACCACCACATCTGAACACGTTCTCCAAGGCCATTGTAGGTGACTCTGCCCATGATGTTGAAGCAGGCTGTGGTGCCAATGTTGGGTCCCTGGCCACCCTTACTTTCTGGCCCACAGATTTCTACATCTATCCATGTTCGGCCTCCTCTGGTGCCTTGTCAAAAACTGCCACAATCGCGGAGTATGTGATTTACCACCAATGGCTCTGTACTGACTGACTGTTTTAACCGCCTGTCATGCCCGTGAGCCCCTGTCCGCTACTGTTCTGGTCCTGCAAAGTGGGTTGGTCTAGATTTGTGGCTGTTTTGGCTCCTACAACCTCGCACTGCTGCCAACCCCCTGCTGTACTCCCGGCCACACTACCGACCTTGCTGACTGCGCCACTGCCTGACAAAAACCCCCGCCCCAAAACCACTGCTTTGCTCTCTTCTCCCAATGATATGATGAACCCCTTTGCTTCCAGGGCTGGGACGATGGTGTAGTCGAAGGTAGGCGACCACCTAAGGCCCACTTCCATCCCAGGCAGAAAGGGGGCACAATGATATGGAGTGGGCTGAATTTTCCATTTTGGGGGCACTTTATGCTTGTTTTGTAACAGGGCACCAGAAAACCTGTCCCAGCCTTGCTTGCCTTCACCCTGCCTCCCAAGTGCGATCGTCTACATTGATTAGTAATATGCCTGTCACTGCCCTCCTCCATAGAACTGTGTCTGCTTTACAAAGCCCTGACCACTCGCAACAAGAACCCCCCCCTGCCCACTCTCCTCATCACTACTTGCCCACTTCTGAAAGAGTCAGCGATTCTCCACACCTCTTAGCTAGCCCACTGTCCTCAAATAGTTTGTCCTCACTGTATGTGGCGCAGAGGCCACAGCACATAGTATTCTCTGGCTGTGGGAACGAGACAGTACATAGTGGGTTGAGAACAGGTGATAGCCCCTCACCTGCTCCTGGGCAATTCCAACAAAGGGTTGTGTGTGACAAACCTACCAACTCTTTGGCTGTTGTTTGTCAGATGTCATCATGGGAAAAAGTGGATGGCCTTAGTCCAACCATTTCGAGAAGCATTGGCTTGGTGGTCATCACACGGGCGCAATAGGCCATACGGAAGCTGTGGCCTCGCGAGTGACCCCTGCTGACGTCCTTTTACTGTGCTACGACCTGTCCTGCTTCCAGGAACCTACTATTGCGTTCTTTGTTACTCCCATGTGATCAGCACGCTCACAACCCTCACAGTTTTAAAGTGGCGCTCTGAAAACTCATCTTCTTAGACAAGCCGACCAAGATCCTTAATTGTTAACCCCCAAATTCTGTCACACATTCGTCCACTTTCTGCATTTTGCCACCCGCAGGCACTTATCTATACATAGATGTATGGTTCGGATGGCAGTTTCATCCACTTTTTTATGTATACTACCCCCATATTTAATGTAACATGTTTTGGACAATTGTAAACCAGAGCACTTCTCACGCCATTGTTTCACCACATACACCCTAATAGATTGTAATCTCTTGAGAGTCAGACCATCACACCTTGTGTCTGATTTGTAAGTAGAGCTTTTTATAATGTGATGTGTGTTTTCTCTGTGCTTCTCCCCTCTATATTGTAAAGTGTGCGGAATATGTTTAGGCCTATATAAATAAAGATTATTATTATTATTATTATTATGATAGTAGGATCATACTCCTCAGCTTGGTTCTTGTCCCAGCTGGCACTGACATGACCTTTTGTAAGGCTGGTTTACCCACTTCATTTATTTAGTCCAGTTTTACCCCTGTAAGTGCCCGAGAAGTGAAGAGTGAAGCGATTCTAAAGTGGCGCTGTCATCTGCGTGTCATAACTAAAAACACAACATTGTATTGAAAGACCAAACCATGCGTCGCCCTATGTATACTTTTGAGCATGGCAAAATGTTCTACAAACACCCTACATGCTCCTCTGCAGCCATGCAAATAGCAGTTTTTTAACGCGATTCGCCGCAAAATAATTCGGGTCAAATCTATTTTTGTCGGAAAATTCGCGAACTCGGCGAGTCAATTTTTGAGAAATTCACTCGCATCTCTAATTGGTTTCTTTAGACACATTGTGCTTTAAGTTGTTTAAAGAAATTTGGTCCATACAATCCATTTTCAAAGTTCAAAAAGTTTCTATGTGTATAGACAGATAGTTATCCACACAAAATAGTCTTATAATGCATCTACTGCTGTCTACTGTATTTGGCATAATTTTTTTAAATGTCTTTTTTTAATTTTCTTTTACGGCATTAGGGCTTCGAAATTTAGTAGTTTGTTTTTATCACATTTTCCAAGAAAATTTTGCAACAAGATTTTTTAGGGACCATTCCAGTTCTGACTGACTATAAGGGTGCCTGTATGTAGATACCTCCCATAAATGACTTCATAAAGTGAACCTATGCCCCTTAAGGTATGTCAAACAGTGATTAGGAAGTATTGTTGTCACAGAATTTAAGCAAAGTGTATGGGAAATGTCACTTTTTTTTGCAGATTTTAAATCATTTATCTATTTTTCACTGGAACAAATAGATATATACCGGAAATACAACTCAACCACCGATACCCATCATTCCTACCATTTTAAGAGATTTTTTTTTTAGCCTGTGAAAATGAAATTATTTTTTTCCAACAATTCTGCAATTTTTTAACTGAAAATCTTCTTACAAGTAATCCTGGATAAAATACACCCCTAAATTTGTTACACAATTTCCTTCCAAGTCAACAATACTTATATATGGGTATAAACTGCTGTTTGGGCACATGGCAGGGCGGACAACGAGGGATCACTATTGGCTTTTTGATTTTGATGGGTGCCTTTTGCATATACAGAGCCTCCAAAGAACCAGAACAGGTAAAACAATCAGAGAGTCACCCCATTTTGGATCAACACCCCTTATGGATCTGCATCTAGGAGTGTATGTGCAATTTGGGTGCACAGGTGTTTCCTCAATTTTTTTAGCATTTGTGCCATGAAATATGCAGTTCAGCTATTGTTTTTTGGGCTTTATTTTTTACAGCGTTAGCCATGTCGGTATTAATGACAGGATAACCTTACTCTAGGTGGTCGTACAAATAACAATAATATAAATTTTATATCGGTCTTTTTATCTGTTATTACTTTTACCAGTATGAAGTCCTTTTAATTTGTCATAGTCTGATAGTCATAAGCTTGTCTAATTTTTCTGATATGGCGCTGATTAACGGGCTTTGTTTGTTTTTGTTGATGAGTTGATGGGTGACCATTATATTGTTTAGATTCTCTTTTATCAAGGTTTTTGGTGAGGTGCTTGACAAAATACAACAAATCCTGCTTTGGGTACAGCAATATCCATTATGTTAGTTTTTTTTTGTTGAAGTGCTTTAAAAAAAGTGGTATATATTGTGTAAAACAATATTTAGTGCATCACTATCCTCTATAGCTCAAACTTTTTCCTGTATACAGAGCTGTAAAAGGCCTTTTTTTTTGCGAGATAAGCCTGATGTTTATTATTGGTACCAAACTTTGGGGATTACATGAGTTTTTGAGCCGCATTTTATGTCAGGTTATTTCATTAATTTTTTTTGCAGCGGTAATTCACCATGCAGGTTAAAATATGTGACAGATGGTTATATCTTAAAGCAATTGTTGCCCTTGTAGTACTTACCAACACCTGTGGTCCACCTGTGGACGACTGCCAGCCTAAGTTTGGAGTGACTTTGTGGCCTGAGGGCGCGTCCTTGGAGTCTGTGCCTCTGGCCGTGCTGAGCAACACCAGCAATGTCGTGTGATTGTCCAACAGGCCCAGTGTACCCGGCTCCCTGTTGCTACTGTCTCCTACCGGCGGATGGCTCCCACACCTGACGCCACCGCCCGCCGGTGAGCTTGAGCTCGGGGCGGACCACCGAATCTCCGAGGTAGCTCTGTTAGGCTGGATGACTGCTGTCACACCCTCTCCTGCAGTCAATAGAGGCTGATGTGATGGTGGAGTGCAGGGGATCTCCTGGAAGTGTAACTTCTGCAGGGGACTGAAGACAGGATCCCGGTGGTTGCATTGGCACTGAAGTGATCTAGTTGTTGGCGCCCTGTATGTGCCATAGACCATCTGTGCAGCCGCCATTTTGCCACACTCTCCCGGATGCATTATTTGTGGGCTTTCTTTGATACTAAAATGGGACTTCCTGGTGGCATAGTATATCTAACCAGGACACACCAACGCAAAACCAGCGTAGCTTCTGGGGACTAACGCTGCTATCCCTCGAGACTCCCAATATACTGGAGCAGTTCCTGCTGTTGATTGCCTGTCTTGTGGGGAGGAGTGAATGTTGCTGCCTGAATAGGGCTTCAAGGCGGCCCACCTGACATCTCCCTCCCCCGCGGAACATTGTAATGCTGGCCGATTGTGCTGCTGTGGTGGGCGTTTTGAGTGTGGGGGACATTCCGTCTGTCTGTGCCAACATGGTACTGAGTGTTTGCACTGCCAGGATGTGTGAGGGTTCGAAGTGAGTCATGGCCGTCCAGACTTGCCCATCTTTAACGCCCGCGCCTCTTGGCCCAGGTTCAATCACAATCCAGTGTCTGCCAAACAGGCCCTTCTCTGTCCACCTATAGAACCTGACCCTTGCCACGCCTGCACAGGCTACCGGACCTCTGCGGCTTTGATCAGGACAAGGGAGTGAGAGCTGGGACAAGCGCAGCTTTACTTGTTGCCTGCCGCAGCCGGCTTCTACCGTGCTGGCACACCTCTGCTTAAAACTGCCAGTCATGCCAACCTTACAGGTGAACTTTCTTAGACTGCTGCAAGTCCCAATGGTGGTCTCCTGGTCAGGGAAGATGCATTGTTTGGTGTATAGGAATCATTTGTTCATTGCCCTGTGTGCAGATAGCCTTGTGCTACAGCTGCCCAAGTGGGGGTTTTTGCGACATGAGCAAACACCTTAGTTACCTGAGCTTGCAGCTATTCCCCCCATGCCATAATCACCTGTCTGGTGGATTACAATATCTCTCTTTATTTTTGTGACTTCCGTGGCACCACATCTTTACAACTGATTACCCTTTTTTTCGTTTCTCGAAAATAAGACAGCGTCTTATATTAATTTTTGCTTCTAAAGATGCACTATGTCTTATATTCAGGGGATGTATATTTTTTCCACAAATAAATATAGCATGCTATATACTAGTGTGTGTGTAATAAATAATATCTTAAAGTTTAGAGTCACAAAACCATAGATATTATGTATGTAAATGACATTCTTAATGGCATCTGCCAGTGTCTTACCAAAGGATGTAAATTTGACATGCTGGACTTGTAGAACTAGAATTCCAGCCATCCCCCCATCAGCCATCCTGTGAGATGTGTGTGTGTACTTGTACACCCTCCTGTCCTGGGATGTATCAGGGGGACCTTTGGTGACAACACAGTCACATGACCTCAGTGCAGAGGACCTTCAAGGGACTCTACCTACAGACAATAGTGTCCCAGGCCGGTTCTCAGTGCGAGTGGGGTGTTGGGAACCTCACCCTCCCCAACTTTTCTCTCTGCCCACCCTTATGGACGAGCCCAGTTGTATGGGGAGCTGCAGCAATGATTTCCCTGATGTCTTATTTTCTGGGGTGCCTTATATTCGGTAAGTTCAACGAAAATCTCTGCTATGCTCTTACTTTCGGCGGTGGTCCTTAATTTTGGGAAACACGGTAAATCTATCTCAGGAAACACCTACTCGACTGTGAGTGATACCCTAGCAGGCACCCCATTTTGCTCTGATCTATTTCTCCCTACAACTCATATGGTTACCTGCGAGAATGTCTCATATGTGTCCTATTAGGCCCCCCATCTTCATGGTGTTTGCTTACTCAGTCCTCATTGTGACTTTTTGTTTATACAGCGGTGATGTTTGTGCAGTACCATCTAGAAGATAACAGAACCTCACGTCTACACTCTAAGATAAACTTCCCTTTCATCACAAGCATTATGCTTCCTTAAAGGGACCAAACCCCCTGATTCACATGAGGGCACATCCGAGCTTGGATACCCAGAAAGAACATTCAAGCTATCCACCAGATAGATGAAATAAAAAGTGGAATCTCTCTCTGCTCCCCGCCAAGATGCCCCAGGTGCTTCGCGCTAGAAGTCATGAATTTGAGCAAGATTAAGGAATCTGGAAAATGCGGCCACTCCTGTGGATGCCAAAATTGCACGAATATCACATCCTAGGTCACTAAACTTCGTCACATGAAGAGTGACCAGGAGAATCGTCATTGTTGGTTCAAACTGTGGTCAATTGCCTTTCCTGGAGGGTGGGAGAGGATCCCGTCTGGAGGTATTTTCCTTGAAACGCTCCTAATCAAAACACCTTGGATTGTGACAGTTTTTCTCCATAACTTTTGCTGTGGAAAAGGCCCCTCTAAAAAAAAAAAAAAAAAAAAAAAAAAAAATGTTAACCAGAAGCCCCTCTGGGTGCGCACACCGCGTACCTTAATGCAAAATTTCTGAAACCATTAAGACCAGAACCCGTGCTAAGGCTCCTGTGAGAAAGGGTGGCACATACCGTTTCCTTCACTAGTCCATATTCAGTTGTATCCTAATTTCTCTCTTGCAATCCGATCAGAAGCGGGCGCAATCGACCTCTGCACAGGCCAAACTGTGCAAAATATGTCTTGAATATGCTAACTGAATGATTCTGATAAGTGTAACTATGGGTATGACATTCCTGAAGGCCCACTAGAAGATATCATAAAAATGTCTACGGAGACACATCAGACGACGTCCACGCTCCCATAACCCTACACAAGCCCTGGGTGGTTTGGCTCTATCATTCAGAATATTCCTCCCATGCGTCAATATTGGTGTGCAGAAATGTGGCTTTTCCATGTTGATACAATTGACATTGACTGACGGTACAATTTTTATATATTTGCCTCTTAGATAACAGGCCCCTTCTTCTCACTTAATATGTACATGACTCCTCCTTTTCACCTAGCACATAATACAATTAGCAGTGATGTATTGTTTTAACTGATGGCCTGGTACATCAATTCGTGAATGGGAGACTTTAAAAGGGGTTTTGCCATGAAGTAAAAATTGACGTGGGAAGCATGCAAAATGAAATAACAAACTTTTCACCATTCAATATTTTTTAAAAATTCTGCACCGTTTTTGTTCTGGCTGCACCTTTAGTGATTCATTGTTTACAGTCTCATCTCCAGGGGAAACAACCAGGGCTTGAGAGCTCCTGCAGTCCTGGTCAGATGGGTGCTCAGTACAATCACTTCTCCTCTCAGGGCAGCTAACTGAGTGTTCAAACCCCAGGTGCTGTCATTCTATTCCCCGTCCTCTGTACTCCTTAGTAATAAGTCAAACTGTGCAAATAGAAAAAAAATAAAAAAGAAATTTCACTGAGGTCCGTAACATTAATAAAGAGAAAAAAAAACACAGGTTTGTTTCTCTGCAGGGGATTGTGAACCAAGACCCTTGTGCCTGGAGGCAAAAACTTACCTCTCATCTACTCACAAAGCTTACATAAACAGTAACTTTCTTTGACCACAGAGAGAAAGACCTGTGATGTCGCCTGCTTTGTCACAATGGATGATGCAAGTCCAAAAAACAAATCACACATGCCATCCTTCTGAGCATCACAGAGCTGAGACTTGATACAGGATTATTAAATGAGATTGTGGCAAAAAACCCCTTAAATATCCATGGGACACTGTGGCGGACAGGTTTTCTTCGACTCCACCCCTCTTCTATGTGACTCACCACCCTGCCTTGCAGCTAACCGGAGATTGCGATTGACTGTCTGAGGTATAGAGAGCATGTCACCTCACCTCCTTATAGTAGCTCATGGAGACACACCAGGCAAAACGCATTAACAAGTGATTTGATCATACCTGGCAAACACCCAGTTGCTCCCCTTTAATCCTGCATAGTGCCTATTTTCTTGTTCTGTCCTCTGACCAACTCTCCCTAAACAGTAGCATTGCCTGTACAGAAATTGTCAGTCCTCATCTGTGTAGGTTTAAACCCATCTGGATACGTTACCTTCCGCCTGACTCATACTTCAACGCCAAATGGTTCTGAGATTTTAGCTTGTTAATACAACCACACCTCCTTGTTATGGGCGTTTGTCATTAAAGGCGTTTATTAGAGGAGAGCAAAAAACTGCAGTGGCAGATTTGAAGCGCTTTACACGATCTAAAGCGGACCTCTTGTTCTGGCAGTTGCAAGGAATTAAAGTATAATTAGGGAATCCCTCTGGTATCACCAAATCCACATGGATTCTGCCGCAGAGTTTCTATACTCTCAGGTGTTAAGGATAGGGAAACACGTTGCTCCCTTCTCTTACTAAACAATCAGTTTTTTTTGATATGGTGTAACGGTTCTGGCAGGTTGCTCGCCTCATGACCAGTGTTGGGTGGGTGGGTGTTGGGAGGGGTGGGTGGGAGTGGGGGTGTGGTTCTCACGAGCCTCCGTAATTCCCGATTTACAGACCTGATAGGGACATATAGTCTCGAGTCCTAGATTGATTGCTGATCTCCTTTAGATCTTTTTATGTGGATTTGTATTGGCGAAATGCTTGACTACTTGGGGCAGCGTTTGCCTTGCCTCTCTTACAATAGAACAACATAACGCACACTAAGGTTCCCATTACCCCAGATGAGATTGGGTGGCTACCTCCTTCCTTTAAGAATGCTAAATCCCCAGGCATGACTGGATTACCTACTTGTAATTTTTTAAACAAAACCCTGAGATACATTGCCCATTGTATTGCTTCAGTATTTCACGAGGCAGCTGATGCCTCTCCGTGCCTTCCCATCTCTATGAGAGAAAGCGGTTAGCCCCAACACCAGAAGGAACCTGGACTTTGTACATCCTATACGGCAAATCTCCTATTACAGAACGAGATATTAAATATTGGCAAATGGTTCTTGCACACGTCTCAACTTTGTCATGGCTCTCTGTTTATTTCATGCTTCATCAGACGGGTTCATGCCTGGGTAATACAGTAAATCGGCCATGAACCCGCGCCGGTTATTTATGAATCGCAGGCTACTCATTCCACGCATATGACTCTTTGCTCTATCTGCAAGATGCAAATGTTTCCCTCCCGAGAGCATTGGAACTGTTGAGTATGTTTGGGCAATACTCGGGTCTGCGGGTCAATGTTGATAAATCCTGCTTACTACCTTTAGATGTAATTGTTCCCTCCAACAGGTTGTAAACATCCCGCTTAAATGGTCTTCTCAATGCTCCTATGTAGATATTACTATTTCTAATTCTATGCTCTAAACATTACCCCACTGATAACCTGTTTGCGTAGTAAGGTCAGCGCGTGGAGTAAACTCCCTCTCTCTTGTCACGGGGGTCGCGGGCTCCGCTGCCCCCCACGACCGTCACCCTGCTCCTCAGGGGGTCCGCGCTACGCGGCTGCCCGCGACCATCCCCCTGCTTTCCCGCCCCGGCACCGCGTCCCTTACCCTCCGCGCCGCAACTGTGAACGCCGCTGTACCCGGCCGCCGTGCGCGTGGCCGCTGCTTTAGGCACGCGCGCCGACTTCTTTAAATTTAAAGGGCCAGCGTCCCGATAATTGGTCTGTTGTCGGGCGCTGGTTCTATTTAAGGTATCCGCCCCCAGCACTTCCTGCCGTCAGCTTGGAGTGTTGTATGGTGCGTTAGGAGTAATTGAGTTCAGTCTTGATTACCCAGTGTACCATTCCGCTTGCTTACGTTTCCTGAACCTGCCCCTGTTTGCTGCCATGCCCTGAACCGTTGGCTGCCCTCTCTGACTACGAACCTCTGCTGCCCACTGACCCCTTCTGCCTGTCCCCGACTACGCCTCCGGATTACTTTTTTCTGTATCTACGAACGCTGTACCCCGGCTGCCAACAGCAAGCAATCACTTCAGGGGTAACAGACCTGTAACCGGTCACGGGACGCCGCAGCAAGTCCATCCCTCTTTGCGGCGGGCTCTGTGAAAACCAGGCTGACTTAGACCCCGTTCCCTGGCGTGGCTTAGCTATCATCGCTTGCGTTGTCCCAGCTGATCCACTCCCTCCCCGTTACAAGTACAGACTGCCATGGAATTCCGACAGGTACCTCCTGCCTGATCTCGGGACATCACTACAGCTGTCGCCCAGCAGAGTCAACCGTATCGACCAGCTATCGGCATGAGCAGCAACCTTGCTACCCGTCTGCCTCCACCCGGGCTGCTGCCTCTGCATCCTGCCATCCGTGCTCCCCGGCAATCCATTGCTCTACCTGCTCGGCTTCTGGACCCGCTCTTCATCTTCCACTCCCCTCATGCTACATGGAGACCCCAAGAAGTGCCGAGGGTTCATCAGCCAGTGCTCCATACCACCTCGAATGAGGGGCACCAATTCCCTACATAGCGAGCCAAGGTGGCCTTCATAATCAGCCTCTTGTCTGCGAGAAGCCTTGGCTTGGCTTCGCCACTATGGGATCGAGGGGATCCTTTGTACGGCGTACCTCCAAACCTTCGCTCCGTGGGGTTTCCACACAGTCTTCACGAAGCCCCAAATGTGTCCCAGGCCCCCCCCAACCTTTACCCCCCAGGCCGTACTCTTTTCGGCTGCCCGCACGCTGCTCGGCTTCGTCATGGCAACACCACCGTCGTCATATTCGTGCAGTTTCGCACTCATCCACGCCTTCGGAGCTGGACTGGAATAACGAAGCGTTGGTGGCAACATTGGCCAAGGCCTCTCGGGGCGAATAAAGATGAGCTCAGCCGCTCGGGATCTACCAGCTGCTTTGATGACCTAATCCTTTATCCACCCGAGTGGATATTCCGCTTCGCTGAAAGACAAGCAAGAGCCCGCCTTCACGGAAACCCGTCCGTACCACGCCGTTTCCCCCATCTCTGAACTCTTTGCCCACCTGTGCGTGGGGCGAAAATATTTTCCAAACTGGATCAAACGCGGGCCTACAATTTAATAATCCGCATTAGGAAGGCGATGAATGGAAAACGGCATTTAATACGCGGAGGACGGCCGTATTTCGAGTATTTGTTATGCCTTTCGGAACTCTGCAAGCGTCCCCCTCCGCTGCAAGTATTTCAAACTTTGTCAATTAATCTTTCGGGACCTACTCTATGTCTGTGGATCATCCTAACTTGAGACTGATATTCTCTTCTTCTCCCCTGATCTCGAGACTCATCGTCCCATGTCCGTCAGGTCCTCAGGCGACTCACGCACTGTCATCAGCTCTTTGCAAACCAGAGAAGTGCCTCTTTGAACGTGCCAGCTTAACCCTTCTTAGGAACATCGTCTCAGATAAGGGTCTCCGGATGGATCCTTCCCAAACTCCCGCGGTGTTGCAGTGGCACAACCGGTGGACCTTCGGCGCCCATTCAAACGTTTTTTTGGGATTGCCAAGTTATTTATAGACAATTTATCCCCCACATCTCTACACTTGTGGGGCTCCCCTTGGTCCCTAAACTAGGAAGAACGCCAATCCCAAAACCTGGCCCCAAGGCCCAAGAAGCCTTCAACCGGCTCAAATGCTGCATTTGCATCGGCTCCGGCCTGTCTCGCCCAGTACCCTAACCGTTTACCGTTTACTCTTGAAGTGGATGCTTTCTTTCAGTCGGCGCTTGTGATGTCCTCTCCTGCAGAGATCCTCCTCTGGTAAACTACATACCTGTGTTGTTTTTTCTTCAAGACATTCTCTCCTGTCCAGAGAAGAACTATACATAGGTGATCGAGAACTTAACTGCCCATAAAGCTGGCTCTAGAAAATCGCGTCATCTGCTGGAGGGGCTCACTACCCTATTGACATATTTTTACAGCCACAATAACCTCTTGTATCTTCATCGGCTCAACGCCTGAACCCCCGGCAAGCCAGGTGGTCACTATTTTTTTCCCTTTTTTTTGACCTCCGCCTACATTTTGGGCCCGGGCCGAAAAAAAACGTCAGAGCTGATCCCTCTATCTCGTTTTTGGGTTAGGGTGGGTCCTGAGGCCCCCCTCCCCACAAAATTGTCCCCCCAAAAGCGACTCGCCCACGGTTTTGCCCCCGTGGACCCCCAAACCCCAAAACCCCCCAAAAAGGGACTTATGTGCGGCCTCCCTTTGCGCCCTAGAACCCTGAGGGGGGGGACACTTTTTTCTATACGGCTGGGCACCCAGGAGCCCATGGGTCGCTTAAATTTGGTCTCCCGTTATTACTGGGGGCCCTACTCTGGCTCAGGATGCGGGGACTTTGTTCACCCCCTTCCCTCCGTGCCCTTAAAAAGGGTTTTCCGGGGCCTAAAAACCCCGGGCCTTCTTCACCCTCCCCCGTGCCGGAAAAACCCTGGACCCATGAAAGCCTTCTCCCCCCCTCATCGGAACACGGTCATCTGGGTTGGGGACCAAACCGTTTTTCCCAAAATTTTGGCCCACTTTAAACCCCACTGCCGGGGGTTACCCTCTCCCCCCCAGCTGGCCCAAAAATTTTTAAAAGTCACTTTTTCCCATCTCACCGTCTCCCTTTAAAATATTGTCCCCCGACGGGGGGTTCCATTTTTAATTGCTAAATTTGGGGGCTTTGTGGGGTAAATTTGGGCAGGTTCAGTTTTAACTTCTTTTCCGCAAAACCCCCCCCCGGGGACAAAAGGGCGGGTTTGGAAAAGGGTTAACCAGGTGTTGGGCACCTACCTGAGGCATTTTGTGTCCGCCCGTTCTGAAAATTCTGGTCTAAATCTTTTTCCTTTGGCAGAGTTTTCTTATAACTCTTTAGATTGGGGACCCGGGTGGAGCCCCCTTTTTTTTGTCGTTTTTGGGGTTACACCCCCACCCCCCTCTCCCCCTGGCCACCTTGTTTTCATGCCCCGACTGGGGAAACCCAAATTAGGGTTTTATTAAGGCTCTCTGGCAGCTCACCGGAAAAGGGGGCCCTGCCGGGTTTCGGGCTCGACCAAAGCTCAGGCTGACAGGTCCCCGGGGGCCCCCCCCTATTTGACCGGGCTATGGGGTTTTGGGTTTTTCCCACCAAAAAATATTCCTTTAAGGTCCCTTTTTTTACAATTTAAAGGCCCCCTAAAAAACGGGGGGCCCGTTTGAGGAACTGCAAGGGATTTTAACCCCGGGTGCCCTTTCCCCTGCGCCCCCCCGAACGCCTTCCATTTCTCTCCCCCCCTAAAAGCCGGTGGTACTGAATCGTTTCCCCCGGGGGGCTGCCCTCGCCCCTCCTGTGGCCAAATCTTATAACATCTTTGAGGTAAAAGGAGGTGCGGCACAGAAGACAGTGGGGGGAAGGGGTTTTCTTTTCATTGACGGGAAAAGGGGTTTTGGGGGCCGGAGGAGCGGTTGTGGGAACCGGAGGGGCCAAAACCCGTCGCCTGACCTCCTCCCTGGTTTCCCCCAAAAAAAAAGGGGGAGACCTAAGGGGGGGGGGGAAAAATCAAAGGGGGGCGGGGCTCCCCCTGGCCCCCCTTTGGACCGTCCCCCTCAGGGGGTCCGGCCGGGGGGCTGCCCCCCGACCTCCCTCTGCTGTTTCCCCGGGCCCCGGCGCCCCCGTCCCTTACCCTTTCCCCCCCGCCCAATTTTCTAAATTTAAAGGGGGCCGCATCCCGGGTAATTGGGGGCTTAAATTTTTGGGCCCCTGGGTTCTATTTAAGGTATTTCCCCCCCCACACTTCCGCCAGTCTGTTGGTGTGTTTTTGGGGCGTTTAGAGATTTTTGGGGGTTCATCTTGATTACCCGTGTACCAGTCCCTTGTTTTTGTTTCCTGACCTTGCCTGTTTGCCCCCCGCCTTGATCGTCTTTCCCGTCCCCTTTACTTCGAACCTCTGCTTCCCGCACTGACCTTTTGCCTGCCCCGACTACGCCTCCCGGGTTACGTTTCTGTACCAACCGTTTTACCGGGGCCATGGGAAGCAATTTACGCAGGGGTAACGGGCCTGGTAGCCTCCGCCGCAGCAAGGGCCCCGCTTTGCGGCGGGCTTGGTGAAAAACCCGGGGGGGTACTTAGACTTATTTCCCCGGCGTGGCTTAGCTATCATGCTTGCGTTGGCCCAGCGGAAACCAACCCCCCCCCGTTACATCCCCCTCTTTGGCCAGGTTTAGCTTAGTGGAAAATGGTCCTTTTCCCGAAAATACTGTATATTCCCAACAAAACCCCCATCTATTTTAATGCCCGGGCCTTTCAGACTAATTTTAAATTCCCAAAAATTTTTTTCCCCTTTATCTGGAACAATGGGAGGGCCCAGTTATCTCTGCAAGTCTTACAGCACCCTTGGGATTTGGGTGGTGCCTCTTTCCCTGACCTGCGGCTCTACTATTGGGCGGCGCAACGCTCCCATCTAGTCAGTTGGCACACCACTGATTATGTGAGGGTCACAGAACTGTTACTTAAACCCATAGATTCATCCCATATGCTTCCCCTCCATTTCCTTTTCTTACTACAAATTCAGTGTTTACGTACTGGTCAGTGCTAGATGATTCTTCGGCAGCAAATGTTAGTCTGGAGGCAAGTTAAAAGTTTATATTATACCGTGGGAGTGGATGAGTACACACCACCTTGGCATAATACTGCCCTGCAGGAGTTGCTCACCCTTGATGGCTCTAGTTGGCAACGGATGTACCTCCTTCAGTTATATAAAAATCTTACTCTTAAATCTTTCGAAGAGCTGGCCCTTGGGTTTGCTATCCCAAATATAGAGGTATTTTGGTATCTTATGATTCGTCATGCGCTGCAGACCCAATTCTCTACTCATTGGCCTTTCAGGACTTTCCTATCGCCCATATGATGCTTGCTTCCCCATGCCGAGGCCTTATCTTCTATTTTTAAATATCGCTAGTGAGGAAAAAGTTGAGTATCCCATTTCAGGCAAAAAATACCACATTGGAGGGTAATGTGGGGCAGATGTCAAATGACCAGTGGGTGCTGGCGTTGGAGACGCCCAAAATGGTTTCCCCAAAGTATAGCAAGACTACTCAGCTATATAAAGCAGAAAAAGAAAAGGACGGCTCACTTACATGGGCTTAAGTAGTAGGTCCTGGAGAGACACGCAATCTTCAGTAGCAGAACCACTCCGTGCTAGCCCCGGCCAGGCGGAAATGCAGCAATGAAAAGGACTGAAGTCCCGGTATCCAGTATTGCAACCAAATGCCACAGAGCACCGTGTAGAAATCCGGAAGCAGGTAGCGGTAAAAACTGACTTTATAGAATATAGAAAAAAGTAAAGAGTAAAAAGTAAAAAAGCACAATGGCAACAAACCCCTTACGGCAGAATGAAGCAACACAGACGCGTTTCGGGCAACAGACGCCCTTGCTCACTGTGATATCGGCCATGTTAGTGCTAACAATTTAAAACACCCTAAGACCAATCATTGAACACGGCTAGGTCACATGGTATCACATATAGAATGAGAGATGCCTATTGTATAGACAGAAGTAGAGAAGCGAATATATTGACATTACCTACGATATACAATGAAATGCATAAAATATCTCTGAAACATAAATATATATATAAGGTAACATATATAGTAACATATAAGATACATAAAATATATAAAGGCTCACAGACCCAGGATGTCCGTAATCAACAAAGCTGTTAGTAAATGAAAGCATATCGGTACGGTAATTCAATCCTTCAGGTCTCCTTGTGCCCAGTTTTAGAATCCAATAGGCTTCTCTTTGTCTAATGATTTTAACCCAATTCCCACCTCTATATGGAGGATTTATTAATTCTATAGCATAAAAACCTGAAACTAGCTAAAATCACCATCATGATTTTCAAAAAAGTGCTTCGCAGCCCCTGACATTTGACTTTTTTGTTTTTTTATAGTATAGATATGCCCCTCCTATACGGGTTTTGATTTTACGAGTGGTACTCCTACGTATTTTTTTTGGGGCAAGAAAATGCATTAAATTATGTAGATGCAATGAGGTTTGTTGCAGTTAATAAACTGTTTGATGTCATATTTATGTGATTTTTGTGTGTCAGTAAATTCTTTTGTTTTAATGGCCATATTGCAACAATTACACCGTGCACCTCCACACTTAAAAAAACCCTTTTGGGACAACCATATTTTAGATGTAGTGTGAGTATAATTAGTGAACATGCTAGGGGAGATGATATTTCCTATTGTTGTTCCTTTTTTAGGGATCACTTTAACCCCTTCATCCAAAATTTCGGACAAAATGCTGTCCTGCCTGAGTATCCTCCATCGGGAATACTATACTACTTCTAGACTCCATCCATTTCCGTCTGGAAATCCCAGATATCTGCCTGAAATGCTTGTCATCATCTGGCACCTTCTTCCATTTGTTGTGGACTTGTCACAAAGTACAGGGTTTCTGGCAGCAGGTTCTTAGTTACCTTAATGACAAAATGGAATGTTCTGTAGTGGTAGACCTCAAAACTTGCCTAATCTTTCTAGATACTTTTTAGATACTTTGTCATTCTGGTGCGGTGGAACTTTGCTTGCCAGGGAGGATTGCTCCCTTGCCTTCCTCTGACCCTGAGTGACTTTTTTAAGTATGGCTTTTCTTGGAGGTGACCTTTTCATATTTTCCATCTAGTGTGTCCACGGTCATCATCTCCTAATGTCTCCTTGGCTGCTTCTCTTATTCCTCAATTCTGGCCATTATTCTCCGACTGTTATACCCCATTTTTATTCCCTCCCATCTCTCAGCCTTGGGTCTTGATGATCTATGAGTCCCCTTCGAGATTGTCCATCCACCACATGCGGAAATGTATATACCACACATACACACCCAGTTTGGTTATTAGTTACTATTAGGCTATGTTCACACGGCTTATTTGCGGGGCGTAATTACGGCCTGCAATTACACCGTGTGGACGAGGCCAGGGCGGGAGTGGGGGGCCGGCACCTCGCCGACCCATAGACTATCATTCTAGGGGTGCGTTACGCCGCTAAAAAATGACATGTCACTTATCTCCCTCCTCGGGGGTTTTCGCCGGCAGGGAGAGGGGACGTAACCCAATTTCTCTATTAAAAACTGGGATTACCGAATGATGGGACTATTCCCCCGTAATTTCGCGAACTGGATGAATTAAACGGACTGAAATACACCCCATTTTAAGCCGTGTTGAACATAGCAAAAACGGTGCGGCGTGACAGCTACCCGAAGCCCGACCGAGACACCCGGGGGTTTGGATCCCTGTATCACCGCGGGCGAGTGGTAGCTGGGGACCACGCCAGGGGGTGGAGTCAAGGGGGCCCCCTGGCTTGCCAAACCCCGCCCAAAGCGGGATGGATTGGCGCGGGACCCCCGGTCACTACCCCTGACGTGGCTACCTGCGGTGACACCCGGGGGTGCAAGACAGGAATCCAGGCGGTGGAATACGGGAACAAGGAACAAGTCAGGGGGGTACAGGGGGTTTAACTATACATAGCCCCACGGATAGGCGGGAAAACGGGACGGTAACACATCGGGTACGACCGGGGGAAAACACGGCAGGAACAGGAGAGCAATAAAGGACAGGAACACGCAGATCAGAGACACAGACACGGGGAGGCGGCCAAGCTCAGATGACAAAGACACTGGCCCAGCATCTCAGGGGTTAAAGGCTCCAACAGCAGCCTGAGATGCGGGGCAGAGTCAAGAGGGGAAGCAGCTGGACACAGCAACAGATGCAATGAACGGACCCAGAGTAGAGACAAGAACTTCCCTCTTATAGCCAGAGGTCAGGGGTGAAAGAAGGTGCACAAAACAGGAAACTATAAATAGGCGGGAACTGCCGCGCGCACGCCTTAGGAGGACAGTGCACAGACAGGACCAAACAACAGACGGGACAGGAAGGGCAAGTACATAGCGAAAAAAAGTCGGCTGGGACCCCGCAACGGGGAGCCCCAGCAGAGACATGGCGGCAGGGACACCCAAACGGTCCAGGCAGGGCCCCGGGGCAAACCGTGACAGCCCCCCCCCCCCTCAACCCCCCTCCCCCCCCCAAATCACAGAATGGCATTCCACATGGCCGGGGGGCCCCCCGCAACTTTACGGGGGGCAACCCAAAAAACCAAGTACAGGCTGTATAAAAGCCAGTATAGGGGGAAAACCCAGAAAGGGGGTGCAAGGGGGGAACAAGGGGCACTAGGCAAAATGGGAGGGGGAACCCCGGGGGGGGGCAGTAAGCCACAGGGGATCAGAAGCTCAGGCGGGACCGTAAGCCACGGGGGCTCAGAAGGCCGGGCAGGGCCTAAGCCACGGGGACTCAGAAGCCAGGGGGACCGTAAGCCACGGGGACCAGAAGGGTCAGGGGGGACCCTAAGCCACGGGGGCTCAGAAAGGGTCAGGGCGGACCGTAACCAGGGGACTCAGAAGGCTCAGGGCGGGACCGTAAGCACGGGGACCAGAAGGCCAGACGGGACCGTAAGCCACGGGGATCAGAAGGCTCAGGGCGGGCCGTAAGCCATGGGACTCAGGGCTCAGGGGGGGACCCTAAGCCCGGGACTCGAAGGCTAGGGCGGGACCGTAAGCCACGGGGGCTCAGAAGGTCAGGGGGGACCGAAAACCACGGGGGCTCAAAGGCTCAGGGGGGGACCGTAAGCCACGGGGACTCAAAGGCTCAGGGGGGGACCGTAAAACCACGGGACTCAGAAGGCTCAGGGGGGGCATGAGCGGCCCAAAAGTAAGCTCTGGGGGGGACATGAGTAGGGCCCAAACGTAAGCCTTGGGTGGACCCTGAGCTAGGCCAAACGTAAGCTCTGGCTGGACCATGACTAGGCCAAACGTAAGCTCTGGGGTGGACCATGGCTGGGCCCAAACGAAGCCCCTGGCTGGGGCCCTGACAGGGCCCAAACTAAGCTCTGGGCTGGACCGATAGGCCCAAAATAAGCTCTGGCTGGACCATAGTAGGGCCCAAAAGTAAGCTCTGGTCTGGACCCTGAGCAGGCCAAAAGTAAGCTCTGGGCGGACCCTTAGCTAGGCCAAAAAAGCTCTGGGGTGGACCAGAGCTGGCCAACGTAAGCTCTGGGGTGGCCTGGCAGGCCCCAAAAGTAAACTCTGGGGTGGACCATGAGCTAGCAAAAGGGTGCAACACCTAGAGAGGGCAGGGTCACCCCGGCGGGATCCTTTTTTCATTCATACAGTAACGGTGCGGGGCTAAACGACGCCGAACGCCGACCGCAGACACCGGGTGTGGTCCTCTTGAAAACCGCAGGGGAGGTGGGGATTGGGGGGCCCCCCCAGGGAGTGGAGTCTAAGGGGCCCCTGGTCTTCGCCAGAGCCCGCCGCAAAGCGGGATGGACTTGGCTGCGGGACCCCCAGGTCACTACCCCTGACGTGGCTACCTGCGGTGACAGCCGGGGTGCAAGACAGGAATCCAGGCGGTGGAATACAGGAACACAGGAACAAGTACAGCAGGATACAGGAGGGTTAAACGTATACATAGCACCACAGGATACGGCAGGAACTGGACGGGTAACACATCAGGTACAGACCAGGGAACACGGCAGGAACAGGAGAGCACATACAGGACAGGAACACGGCAGGATACAGGAGACACAGACACGACGGACGGACGGCCAGGAGCTCAGATGACAAAGACACTGGACCAGCATCTCAGGGTTTAAAGGCTCCAACAGCAGACCTGAGATGCTGGCAGGAGCTCAAGATGGGAAGCAGCTGGACACAGCAACAGACTGCAATGAACTGACCCAGAGTAGAGACAAGAACTTCCTCTTATAGCCAGAGGTCAGGGGTGAAGAGGAAGGTGCACAGAACAGGAAACTATAAATAGGCAGGAAGCTGCCGCGCGCACGCCTTAGGAGGCACAGTGCACAGACAGGACCCAGGAAGCAACAAGACAGGACAGGACAGGCAAGTACATAGCAGAACAAAGTCTGCTGGGACCCTTGCACAGGGAGCCCCAGCAGAGACATGGCAGGCACGGACAGGCCAACGGTCCAAGGCAGGGACCGCGGCATGAACCGTGACAATAGCCTTAGTTTTGTGACTTCCTTCAAGTTTAATAAATGATAATCAGCTTATCTTTGTTATATTAGTGTCTATACCTGACTATGTAGTACCTGGTTATTGAAGTCTCTGTTATGCACATTATACGGAGTTACACTACTGTTCAAAAGTTTGGGGTCACTTGGAAATTTCCTTATTTTTGAAAGAAAAGCACAGTTTTTTTCAGTGAAGCTAACATTAAATTAATCAGAAATACACTCTATACATTGTTAATGTGGTAAATGACTATTCTAGTTGCAAATGTCTGATTGTTAATGCAATATCTACATAGGTGTGTAGAGGCCCATTTCCAACAACCATTGTGTTTGCTAACTGTATAAGAACGCTATTGGATATTTTGATCACCCTTGAAAACCCTTGTGCAAGTATGTTAGCAGAGCTGAAAACAGTTTTGCTGATTAGCGAAGCTATAATACTGGCCTTCCTTTGAGCTAGTTGAGAATCTGGAGCTTTACATTTGTTGGTTTGATTAAACTCGCAAAATGTCCAGAAAAAGAGAACTCTCATATGAAACTCAACAGTATTCTTGTGCTAAGAGATGAAGGTTATTCCTTACGAGAAATTGCCAAGAAACTGAAGATTTCCTACCACGGTGTGTACTACTCCCTTCAGAGGAGAGCACAAACAGGCTCTAGCCGGAGTAGAAAGAGAAGTGGGAGGCTCCGCTGCACAACTGAGCAACAAGACAAGTACATTAGAGTCTCTAGTTTGAGAAATCGACGCCTCTGGCAGCTTTATTAAATACTACTCGCAAAACGCCAGTGTCAACGTCTACAGTGAAGAGGCGACTCCAGGATGCTGGCTTTCAGGGCAGAGTGGCAAAGAAAAAGCCATATCTGAGACTGGCTAATAAAAGGAAAAGATTAATATGGGCTAAAGAACACAGACATTGGACAGAAGAAGGTTGGAAAAAAGTGTTATGGACAGACGAATCGAAATTTGAGGTGTTTGGATCACACAGAAGAAAATTTGTGAGACGCAGAACAACTGAAAAGATGCTGGAAGAGTGCCTGACACCATCTGTCAAGTATGGTGGAGGTAATGTGATGGCCTGGGGTTGCTTTGGTGCTGGTAAAGTGGGAGATTTGTACATGGTAAAAGGGATTTTGAGTAAGGCTATCACTCTATTTTGCAACACCATGCTATACCCTGTGGACAGCGCTTGATTGGAGTCAATTTCATCCTGCAACAGGACAATGACCCAAAGCACAGGACTTTTTTGCTACTTCAACTTTCTCTCTTGTCTCCTCAGATACCGATCAACTCTTTGTGCTTTCAGTGGTTGTTGGTAATGCAGTGTTACTGTGACATTGCCTGTGACCAGGTATAGTGAAGATACACATTTTCACTCATATATACTCGCCCTCCCTTTCTCCTGCCCAGTCAGGCAACAGCAACTTATTTTCAGATAGTCTGATAATGCTGGGGTACCAACCACCACTGAAAGCACAAAGAGTTGATCGGTAACTGAGGAGACAAAAGAGAAGGTTGAAGGAGTAAAACAGCCTGTATTAGCTGAAGCATACAAATTTTTAAAAACATGCATTTAAAATTCCTTACTTTACAGTAACTGGCCCTACCTTCAGCATTTGTTGTGATGGGGATACCCATATAAGGGGACTATTAAGCTGAAAAAGGAGGAGTAAGCCTTATAGAGATGTTGCCTTCAACTGTTGCACAAGCGTTGAGTGGAAATTCTTTGGAACCCCAGTTACACTCTCTGGAAGAAGCCTTGAGGCATGTGCAGATGAGTCTGGTGAATCCCTCCATGCATGAGGGAAGTCCAGGGATAAAAAGAAAGATGTCCAGCTAGATACTGCTGACACTAGGGCCCGTGCAGAGATTCTGGGAATATAAACTATAGAGTCCTGCGCTAGAGGGGACACCACAGGGACTGGGGCTGACACCTGCCCAGCGATCCATGAAGTGGACACTGTTGGTGAAAGTCCCATCATCTGGGTGAAGGTAAATGGAGTGGAAATAGCGACAGACGGATAAAGGTTCTCAAGTGACATTGCTGGGATGAGATACCTATGATGTGTATTTCCCCAATAGGCTGTACCCAGAGAGTGCTACGTGGGTGTACCAAAAGGCAGCTAATAATCTTCCTGTTAGCACCTTAGGGGCAATGCAGGAAAATATAGAACTGTGGGGACAAATTAAAAAGAAGAAGGTCATGGTGGTTCAAGCAGAGTTGGTACCCATAAAAATTAGTATGAATGTATTGTCATGGCCAGCAAACTAAAAGCTGTGGTACAGGAAACAGATCCCTGGGAATGTACCCCCTCACTCTGCACTGCAAAGAGCATTTAAATGTTGTCAGGTCCAGGCTGAATTGTAGGCAGTAAAAGGTCCTTAGGGAAGCGTACAGATGTCCCCGTCTTGTCCTATTTGTGTGTTTGCTCAGCTTGAGGTGCTTCTTACTTTATCTGTAGGTACCAGGCATGATTTAAAAATGTTTATTGTACTATTGGAGCCAGTGCTGCAGATGGAAAGAGTAACAGTAGGAGTAGGACACACGCTGTGCAAAGTGCAGTAGAGAAGACTGCTGGTGCACTTCTATGATGTACATAGAAAAGTATGTATATTGAAAAGTTAAGCTGTGCTACTTTCTTAAAATCAAGCTGATTTCGGAATCACCAATACACTGCAACACACTATTTCACCAGGAGCTGCTTCACCAATCTATCAACACTTTTGGCTCATTCATACAGCTTTGAGGTGAAAGCCATGCTAAGACAAATACAGGAACAGCAGGTTATTCATCTCAGCCAGAGCCCCTGGGCTTCCGCTAATGTTTTGGTAAAAAAAAAGAATGATTGAGGGAACACTCTTTTAATGCTCCAGGTAAAGTCCACTGCAGAGGTCGACTTTCAGGTAGCTGCAAGCTGACCATGCGTGAGAATGAGGAGGGCAGCACTTACGGCCAACCTCCCCATTTACTTCTATGGGAGCACACTTTTGGCCATATTTGGAACTTCCATAAAAGTGAATGAGGAGGATGGCTGCATGCGCCGCCCTCCTCATTTACATGCATGGTTGGCTCTCAGCTAGCCGACCTGTGCAGTGAGTTTTACTTCATTGGGACACCCCTTTAGAGTTCTGCATAGACTGTCGATAACTCAAACCGTGAACTGTCTAGAATGCCTATCGTTTGCACCAGGTTGAGGAGTCTGGCGGTTTTGTGAAGGGACCGATTTTTATCTACTTTGGACCCTGCCAGTGAATGTTGGCTAGCTATGTCTTGGGAACCTTTTACTGTGAGTGTTTCTTAATGTACTTGGATGATGTAACTATATATAGGACAACCGTTAACCCCTTCCCGACATTGGACAAATCTGTATATCCTCATGAAAAGTGACTTCCCGCAAAGGGACATATAGATACGTCCTGGACATCGTGCGGGCTCACAAGCGGGGCCCACAGCATGGAACCAGGTATATATTATAGCTGGCCCCATGTTGTGTCACCCACAACTGAAGCTCACTCTGATCGCCGGCGATTAAAGCCTTAACTGCTGTGATTAATCGCGATAACATCAGCTAAGGGAAAGACAAAGGGAGGGGGCTCCCTCCATCTTCATTGGCACTGCGTCAATGTGATCTCAGCTTGTGATGATCTTCCTAGACATGTGCTTAATAACCTAGGGTAGAAGAAAATAGGTTGCACTCCATCAATTTGAAAAATATTCTTTACATTTTTATTTTCTGAAAAACTTTAATTATTCCAAATGACAATTATAAAAGCTTACTTCATATGTGGTAATCCATATCAACACACATTTATCAAAGATTCTAATAACAAGACGTTTCAATCTAAATCAGAACTTTTTCAATAGAATCTCTAAAAATAAAAATTAAAAACAAATATTAGTAATTAAAAACAAACAGTAGTTAGTCATGTTAGAACATTAATGTTTTCTACTTCTTACCCATTCTTAAATATCATTCATTTTTCTTATGGTATATCCTTAACGGACCTAATAATGGCAAAATGTATAAATCATAAAAATTATCTACAAAAAACTGTTTACATAAGATTAACATCCAAAATCCACCACCCAATGATCCTACAATATTCAATCCTTATTGTATATTCCAATATTTATCATTTAACACTATTCTCAAAATTACTGAACCAAAAATTACATTATCATAAAAATATAGTGATTTAACAGAATTTACATGTGTGATAATGAATTTGGCCACTAGATGTCACTCACGGATTACAACAGCTAATTAGAACAATCAAAACTTAACATTGAACAATAAGGCCTCGTTCACACGGCTTATTTGTCCGCGGATTGGCGTCGTACTCCGCGCCGGATTTGCGCTGAAGTACGGCGCCAATCCATCAGAGTAACTACGGTAATCCACTGCTCTCACAGAGAACAGTGGATTCCGTCGCTCCTCCCCGCTCGGCGAATCCGCTGCGGGGGGGAGAAAGTGACATGCACATTATTTACGGCGCGTACGCGCCGTAGATAATGACAGTCTATGGGGCCGGGGAGCGGCGCCCCCGCCGCGCTCCGGCCCCGTCCCCTTCCCGCCCCTTATTCACGCCGGATTTGCGAGCGCAATCCGGCTCACAAATCCGCCGTGAATAAGCCGTGTGAACACGGCCTAAGGAGTATGTTAATGATGTCTATCAAGTTTACCATAGAGATAAATGATACTAATAGATTCCTAAATAAAATACATATGCAAATAAAGCTTATACATAAGTTCAATTCAATCTCCGTTCATTCTGAAACCTACCATCGCACGTGTCCACAGCTATGGAGTCGGCATTAACCCGAGACACATCGCGCAAGACTTTATAGGTCCCGCGCATGCCCGGTAAGTGCCCAAGTCCGGGATGAACTCCACGGCCTCACAACATCACTATGCGCATGCGCTGCCCACACATAACGATTCTTCATGTAGTTTTCTAATGATGGAACACATGAAAGAACTCGCGTGCGTTATCCACATATAACAATTCTTAATATGGTTTACTGATGGCGGAACAGGTAAAAGAGCTTCAAACAAGGAAGGGCATTAAATAACCTCAATGGGATGTTCTAGTAACATATATATATCCATCTCAATAGATCATACTTAGTTATCAGATTTAACCCTTTCAACAAACCAGGGATCCTTAATATAGTGTATCCAGTTAACACATAGATACATAAAATAATAAAGAAATATATATATGCATCGATCTTCTATATGTAATCTGCAATTTGTAATGCATGGTGTATACTAGTGTTGAGCGATTATTATCGACAAAGTTGAAATCGGCACGGTATTTACGTTGATCGGATTTTTTAGATCACACGATAATTTAGGTTAAAATCTGTGCATAATCTATTAATATCGCGCCATTTTCGGCGCTTCCTGTCATTTTGGCGGCCAGCAAATCAGCTTACAGAATAGAGCAGGGTGAGATGTGTGTGCGACGTCATGACTGGGATGTGTATGGTTGCGATTGGCTGGAAAAATCACATGACCTTGTTTTACATAGAACAGCCGTTTCTGTTCATGATCAGTGTGTGTCAGCGTCTCATAGCAGTAGGACATGCGCTCTGCCTCTGTCCAAACAGCTCAGCAAACAGCTCAGCGAAATTATTCTATTTTTTCACAGAGACAGCTCTACTTTTAGCTGTGATCCTTAGAAGTTAGTTAGATCAGAGATTTGCAGATTTTAGGTAGTTAGGCAGAGAATTTTAAAGGAGCATCTACCGCTGTAAAGTCACGGGGCGGAGCGGGGGCTGGGGGGGGTACCCCGCGGGCGAACACAGACAAGCTCTTTAAAGAATACTGGATAAAGTTCACCAAGACTTAGTGTAGACATTGCAATAGCTTTATTATTAACAGTTTACTGTTGAAATATTACTTGGATACTGGGCAGCCTGAACTTATAGGATACACATCTTTTCTAATAACTGCAGGTCTCTTTGTTAGGTGCAAAACTCCACTTTTATTATCAGTATACATTTCAGATAGGTGTTCTTTTTTCAATTTTGCCCAGTCCAGCTTTGTTGATATAGCCACCTTGCAGTTAAATTTGAATACAACAATTTTGTAGTCACCACAAGTTGATAGGTGCCAAAAAAATACTCTTTATATATCCCTAATACATTTCAGATACGTGTTATTTTCGAACTTTGGCCGCAGCCAGCTGTTTTGATAGAGCCACCTTGCAGTTAAATTTTGCATCAGCAACATAGTAATCCCCACCACCAGGTGTACTGATAGTGCCAAAATACCTATTTAAAATCCGTATACATTTCAACAGGTGTTTTTTTTTCACTTTCGTCAGTCAAAGCTTTGTAGATAGATCTACTTTTCGCAGTTAAATTTGGAATCCAAGCGCAATTTTGCGTAGTCTACCACAGGAGAAATAAAAGGTGCCCAAAAATACCATTTAATAAACCCTATACATTTCAAGACAGTGTTTTTTTCACTTTTGGGTCAGTCAAGCTTTATTGATAGATCTACTTGCAGTTAAATTTGAATCCAGCACTTTGATCTAGTCACCACAGTGTACTGGATAGAGTGCCATAAAAACCTTTTAACCCCCTTCACTGACCTTGAAACGTATGCATAACTTCCACGGTGGTTGGGGTTCCCTCCGCACCTGGAACGTATATATACGTTCTGAAGGATCGCGCGAACTCTAAAGCAAGTTTCTCGCGATTCGGCGTGGGTGTCATCTGTATATTACAGCTGACATCCCGCACGTCGGCCCCGACCCGCGACACTCACCTGCGTCTCATGTCGGCGCAGCAGCGCATGGATCGCGCGACCGTGAAGTCCTTGAGTGGCCTACGGGTGACAGCACAGCCCGGCTATACACATCTCAGGCATGACAGCGGCTTACCGGACTGTAGTCTGTGGCACAGGAGCTGACATCGGAGTGCCTGCGCCCGTGCCCTGTGGGATGGCCCGCATCGTGACTGACAGTTGTCATAGGAACCACTGCACAGCCAACAAGCTTGTGACATTGATTCCATGAATGAGAGATCTAAAATCTCACATTCAAAATCCCCTATGGGAAAAGTAAAAAAAAATTTGAAAAAAAGTAAAAAAAAGTACAAAAACTGAAAAACCAATGTAAAACACACCACCACAAAAATAAAAATAAAAACACGTACAACCGCCCTTTCACTTCCCCTTTACAAACAGCCAATCGCCCCAAAAAGATCAAGAAATAAATAAGTCACCCATATTTGGTTATCGCCGCATTGTGTAACGACTGCCTATAAATCTTAAACATGTTAATTTACCCGACGTGAGAACCGGCTAAAAAAAAAACAATCACAGAATAAAGATTTTGTTCATTCCCCGCACACATAAAAGGAATAAAAGTGATCAAAAACCCGCTATAAAACGGCAAACGTTGGTACCAATTAAAACTCATTCATCCGCAAAAAAAAGTCCCTAACACAGCTTGTATACGAAAAAAATAAAAAAAACTTATGGCTCTCAAAGACAGCGAAATGCATAAAATATTCATTTTACACACTAAAACAATTATTTTTTTTTAAAGTCTTCAACATAAAAAAAAACTATATAAATTTGGGTATCGCCATACGATCGTTGATCGACCCACAGAGTAAAGCTAAACATTAATTACGGATACTTGCACAGTGAGCGCTGTTAAAAATAAAAATAAAAAACACAATTAGCATTGGCATATTTTTCTTTACCTGCTTGCCAAAAACGGATTTCTAAAACTAATCAAAAAGGCTTGTCCCCCCCAAAAATTATACCAATAAAAACGTCAACTCAGCCGAAAAAAACAAGCCTGTATACAGCTCCATACCCGACAGAAAAAATAATAAAAGTTATGGCTCTCAGACTAGTGGCGATGCAAAACATGTGTTTTTCCTGTTGAATAAAAGTGTTTTTATTGTATAAAAGCAGTAAAAAGATAAAAAAAATAATACAAATTTGGGGGGAAGTGGGTATTGCTAGAAACCGTATCGAACTGACTGAGTCAAGCTAGCAATGTCATATCTAACGCACAAGTGACCCTATAAAAAAATAAAAAATAAAAAACACAACCAGGATTGCTGTATTTTGTTCAAAACGCTCTCACAAAAACACCATAATAAAAATGAACTAAGTGTTTATGCACCCAGTAATGGGACCAAGAAAAGCATCAATTCACCCCCGCAAAAAGACAAGGCCATACACAGCTCACTGCACACAGCAAAGTAAAAAAAGTTATGACATTTCAGAATAGACAACATAAAAACGCAAATTTTTTTATAGACCTATTTCTATTGTTAAAAGTATAAACATAAAAAACTATATAAAATTTCTATACATTGCAATGTACCGACCCCCATAGTATAGTTATCACATCATTTACACTGCAGCGCGAACGCTGAACAAATATAGCCCAAAAAACAATGGTGAACTGCGTTTCACCCCCCATTTCATCAGGCCCAATGCTAAAAAAAACGATGGAACACCAGAGCAGCCCCCAAAAATGCCCAATAACACCCACTAAATGAGATCCCTGAAGGGGTAGTTGAATCTAAAATGGGATGACCATTCTTTCTGGAAGGTTTTTTGCACCCTGTATCTGGTACTTTGGGGGCTTTGAAAATGCGACATGGCCCACCAAAAATCTGCGTTCCAAAAGCCAATACGTTCCCCATTTCCCTTGTAACGCCCCTGCCATGCGATCCAAAAACAGCAGTTTACACCCACATGTAGGGTATTGCTGAACTTGGAAGAATTGGTTTAACAAATCTTGGGCTCTTTTTTCCAGGATTCCTTGTAATATGAAAGCATTTTACGCAAAAATTGCAGATTATTGGAAAACATATTTTTTTTAAATATCACCAGCCTAACTTGTAAAAAAAAATTTGTGAATCACCTGTGGCGTCGATAATACTCACTACACACCGTATAAAGACCTTAAGTGGTGGTAGTTTCCAATATGGGGTCCTTTTTACGGGGTGGTTTATATTAAGTTTTAGCACCTTAGGGCCCTACCTCAAACCTCTCAAAAAAGAGAAAATGGGCTGCCTAAATAAAATTGCATTGACAATGCTGACCCCAGAGTCCATGTAGTGCTCCCTCCTATCTGGGCATCTATGGGTGAGCCAATATAATGCACTAGGGCCACATATAGGAGAATTTACTAAAAACGGCACGACCTATCAAATTTACCGTATACAAGTGCATAAAGATAAATTATTGAAAATCTGCAAAAATAGTGACATTATGAAATTTCACCTCTCCTTTCTGCTTTAATGTTCTGTTAAAAAAAAATACCTAAAGGGTTTACAACACCTAAACACCTGTTTGTAAATACTTAAAGGGAGTAGTTTCGTTAGATGGGGTCATTTTAAGGGGGGTATCTATACATTCAGGTCCCCCTCAAAGCCACGATCAGAACTAGACTGGTCCCTAAAAAAATGTATATTCGGCAAATTTTCTTGAAAATGTGAAAATTACTACTGAAATTTCTAAGCCCTCTAACGATATATAAAAAAAAAAGAACATTTAAAAAAAGATGCCACCCCATATAGTGACATAATTGTATATGCAAGTTATAATAAACTATTTATGTGTGAATAATTATCTGTCATTGTACGCAGAACGATTTTGAAACTTCAAAATCACCATGCGCATTTTTCCATATTTTCCATGAAATATATAGATATTTTGACAAAAAAACAACAGCTTTGTATTGATATTAAATTTTTTACAAACTTTAAAAGGCACAATGTGTCACGAGAAAACAATCTCAAAATCGCATGGATAGTCAAAGTGTCAAAAAGTTCATTCTCACATATGAAGTGACACATGTCAGATTTACAAAAATAGGCTGGGTCAGAAGGACAAAACAGGCTGGTCCTTAGGGTTTACTATCCGTATACATTTTCAGAAGGTGTTTTTTCCTTTTGGTCAGATCAATGCTTTGTGATAGATCTACTTTGCAGCTAAATTTGACAATACACAATTTTTGGTAGTCCACAACCACAGGTGAATGATAGATGCCAAAAAAAGACCTTTTAGAATCCCGTATACATTTCAGACCGGTAGGTGTTTTATCACTTTGGTCAGTCAAGCTTGTTCATACAGAGCCTACTTTTTGGCAGTTAAATTTTGAATACCAGCATTTTAGTAGACACCACAGGTGAATTGGATATGTTCCAAAAAAATCACTTTTAATAATTCCGATATACAATTCAGACAGGTTTTTCTTTCTCCACTTCTTGCGGTCATCAAGCATTGTTGATAGAATCTACTTTGCAGTTAAATTTGAATCCAGCAATTTTAGTGTCACCACAGGTGAATATGATAGTGCCAAAAAAATACCTTTTCTTATCCCGTATACATTTCCAGATACGTGTTTTTCACTTTGGCGCAAGGCCAGCTTTGTTTGATAAGAGTCCACCTTGCAGTTCAATTTTATCCAGCAATTTTGTTTTGATTTGAGGGATTGATAATAGCAGTGATTTGCCGTCTTTTTACATAAGAGACTTTCAAACTCTTCCATAACTTCTCAAGATTTTTATCTTTTTGACATGGAGCGAAATTCAGGTGTAAGGCGAGCAAAGAGGCGTGGGGGTAGGACATAGGAGTAAGGTACGAGAGAAGAGTGCCTCCTTCCAAGACTGCGACAACACTCATGCGCAGCGTATCGTCAGTGCAGGAACCGTCAGGCTCTGTTCATCGCTGGGTCAGTGCCCTTGAATCTCAGTAACCTAACAGCGTCGCCAATCAGATCTACAGTGTATTAAGAGCTACCATGCATAGCCAGGCAGTCTCTTACCCATCCACGTCCTCCCAGTCACGGAACACTCGGCCACAAATGACGACATCAGCATCCTCATAGCATCTCCCATACATGAAGCAGGCCCAAAAGTCCAACGTCGGTGTACCCACACTGTTGTGAATCCATATCTGAAGACCTCTTTGAAGACAAAATGCTTTGGGGTCAGAAGGCATAGTTTAAAAGATCAAAGAGCAAATGAAGATGATTTTCTCTGCTCTGACTCCCATTACTGATGCCATCATAGAGAGAAGGAAGCCGGTCAATCGGCAAAAAACGCCGGCGGGGTCGGCAACGCCTTGCAGTCCCTCTTGCTATGTAGCCCAACTACTGATCAAATGTCAGGACACGACCGAAGCGTCCCCTGTGTTGATGATGACGTACATTTTGCGGATCCAACGTGGTCTTTTCAGCAAAAAAAATTTGCTTGCGAGCGCTTCATCACTGGACGAGGAGGAAGACATGGGGTAGTTCAGTACGGTCCCGCCTCAAAAAGAGAGGCGCGGCTCGCATGAAGGTCCGCTGATAAGAATCCGCCAGCCACGGTCAAAACCGGAAAACCCCGCTCCTTGTTTATCGCCGTCAAAAAGGTCCAAGGACCTCCAAGCACTGGCCTTCTTTGAGCAGCCTCTGCTTCACGCCAGCGACATGTCATAAAGCCAGCCTTTCGCCGTAAACGCATGATAAGTAGAGGCAAGAACCTTAGGTGAGTTTTAACCACCACCAACAAATGCACTAATTTCTAGTCACATGCAGCGCGAATGCAAGAGTTGAATGAAGGCAACACTTGCCAAAAAAGGCCAGACCGAACGCCGGGGGCCTCACCCAGTCACAAACTCCCCTCTGTCCCTCCGCCTCCTCCTCCTCCGCCACCACCCAAGCGTTTCCGCAGCTGCCCATAGTCTCTCAGAGTCAAGATCAGGGAATCAGCCTCCGCTTCAGCCTCCACCGTCGCCCGATTACCACCACACCGACCAGAACCCATCCCTACCCCTTCTCCTTCTGCCCTATTTTGATGACCTGCAACGCCGTACAGGCTTCCAGTCTAGCAGCCAATGCCTTCTGACAACCGTTTGGGAGCAAAAAACACTATAACCCAAACCATCCCAAGCCAAAAGCCTCGAATGTCGCATTGCCCCAGGGCTTTAGGTCCTTGAAATGATCTCCTTTTCCGTCTGGTGTACACAAGAAGGTTCCGCCACGCCATGGCCCATGTGCCTGCCCCCAATACCAGATGCCGAGCAGGCCATTTCTTTGCCAGAAAAGGCCGACCTTGGCCCTGGCCAGGCCACGTGTCGTCGAGCAAAAATTTCAAAACGCGTATTGTCTGCATCTGTGGCCGAGAATCCCACTGACCACCGACACAAGGACTAGTAAGCATGGCCAAGGCCGCTATATCTCGTAAGAGTCTCACTGGGTGAGCTGGTGGAAGTTCTCTGGTGGATGACACATGTGGCTCTCAGGCTCCGGCGCACGATCTTTCAAAACCACAGGGATGGAGTGCAGTTTCTTTCCCCCAAGGTCCTCTGGTGGCATCACTGCCCATAGAAACAGGCTTGGTTGAAAGATTAATATCTGTCTTGAGACCGTCCACTGGGTACACAGGTCAGCGGAGCTGTGGACGCTCACCGCAACGAGACCGGAGCGCTGCTGGTGAACCAAGAACCTTGTCCAGCCAAGGTGGTGTGCGATAACGGGCGAAATCTGCTTGGCCGCCCTTAAGAATCGGTAGGCTGGAGCACAACACTTGCCTGGCACATGTCATGTAACCTATGTCGTCCAGAATTTCTAAATGAGCACCCGGGTCCAGGACGCCTGCTGAGGAAAGGCTAACGAAGTCTGGTTTCGCACATCCAGCCGTATCGCAACCCTCTTCGTCCCGCCTGCTGCGATGCAGCGTCAGCTGTCCTCCCCCGTCAACCGTCTCATTGTTGACCCAGGTGGCAACGACCTGGAATCCCACCACCCTCCACATCTCCAGTGATTGTGGCAGCACGCAATGCCATTACGCAGTATTAAGATGACACCATGGCCTGCAAGCAGCGTTGCGGACCCGGGGTGATGAGCCACCGAGAGTGCGGAGGCAGTGAAAGACACGCTCTGACACCATCCTTGCCAGTTTTTGAAAGAAGCCACCAAATGTTCAGTGCGCGGACGATGCCCCTTGTCAGCATGACATTGGATGGTGATCTAGTTCTGGAACGATCGTTGACACGCTGAAAACACCAGGTCACAGCCACGACGGAGGTAGGAGACCGGAACACAGATGGCGGGACACGGAGCCCTCTCCACTCCTTCAAATCCGACAAGGCCCGACCAGTTTCACAATTTCATCCGTCTTCCTTAGGCAGTGGTGTTCGGGTCCATGGCTATGCAAGCGGCGCATTCAGCTTCGCCTCGGGCGCATCATCTGAGGCAAGTCAGGGCTGTGTTGAAGCAGTGCTGAGGATAGCGGCGGAGGAGGAGGAGGTTTACCTAGACACCCGACGTTACCGACTTCCCAGCGCCTTGTGGAAAGAGGGTTGCGCTATGTTGAGCGATTTTATTCGACAAAGTTTGAAATCGGCAAGGTTTTTAATGATGATCACGATAATTTTCAGATCATCGCGATAATTAAGTGTTAAAATCTGTGCACAGTCATCTATAGAGATCGCGCCATTTTTCTCGCTATCTCGTCATTTTGGCGCCAGCAAATCAGATTACAGAATAGAGCCAGGGTGAATGTGTGTGCAGACGTCATGACTGTATGTGTATGGTTCGATTGCTGGAAAATCACATGACCCCTCTCGTTTTAACATAGAACAGCCCTTCCTGTTCACCTTATTGTCTCTCAGCCGTCTCATCAGGAGTAGGAACTTGCGCTCTGCCTGTGCCAAAAAACACTCCAGCTGAAATAGTCTATTTCTCACAGAGAAACGCTCTACTATTACTGATGATCTTCAATTTTAGTTAGATTAGAGAATTGAAGAGTTTTATGTAGTTAGCTAGAGAATTTTAAAGCATCATCCTACCGCTGTAAAGTGACCTAGGGGGAGCAGGGGGGGGGGCCCGCGCGCGAACACAGACAGCACAAACTGATAAAGAACACTGGATAAAGTTCACCAGACTTAGTGAGACATTGGCACGGCTATATCTTTATATTATTAACAGTTTGCTATTGAAATATTTTTCTGTATATTGGGCAGCCTGAACTTATAAGGATACACATCAATTTCAAGTAACAGCAGCTCTTATTTAAGGTGCAAAACTCCACTTTTATATCAGAACATTTCAGATAGGTGTTTCAATTTTCAATTTAACACCCATTCCACCTGTGATGATATATCCTCCTTGCTAGTTAATTACAATCCAGCAATCGTGTAGTCTGCACAGGTATTGTTTAGTTGCCAAAAATAACCGTGATATCATACGAAAACATAACAGAGCGTGTTTTTTGACTTTTGCGCACCCACTTTTTTCATAGACGCAGGCATCCACGTAACTCTGTAAAACAGCATTCTATATTCACCACAGTTGAATTGAAAGTTGCAAAAAATACCGGTGTATTATACGAAAACATAACAGATACGTGTTTTTTTAACTTTTGCCGCACCCAGCTTATGTTTTTTTTTTATTTTTTATCATCCAAAATTTTTTTTTTGGAAAAAAAACCACAGCAACCACGGTAAATCTTAAAAACACGCATTCAATATCACCACAGTGAATTGAAAGGTGCAAAAAATACCGTGTAATATACGAAAAACATAACAGATACGTTGTTTTTTGACCATTTGCCATCCACATTTATTCATTGACGCAGCACTCCACGTAAATCTTAAAACAAGCAATTCTATAGTCACCAACAGTTGAATTAAAGGTGCAAAAAATACCGCGTATTACGACAACATAACTATACTTGTTTTTTTTCTTTTATTTTGCGCACCCAGCTTTTGTTCATTGACGCAGCATCGCACGTAAATCTAAAAACAGCAATTCTGTATACGTCACCACAGGTGAATAGCAAGGTGCAAAAAATACCGTGTTTAAACAAAAACATAACGAAGATACGTGGGTTTTTTGAGACTTTTGCGCCACCCAGCTTCTGTTCATTGCGCAGCATCCCACGTAATCTTAAAACATCAATTCCTATAGTCACCACAGTTGAATTAAAAAGTGCAAAAAATACCGTGTATATAACGAAAACATAACAGAATACTGTTTTTTGACTTTTGCGCTACCAAGCTTTGTTCATTGACAACAGATCCACGTAATCTTAAAACAACAATTCTATATAGTCCACCACATGTGATTGAAATTGTGCACAAATAATAACCTGTATTATAACGAAAACATAACAGAATACCGTGTTTTTATTGACTTTTGCGCAGCACCAGCCTTTGTTCGATTGACGCATCATACCACGTAAATCTAAAACAGCAATTCTATAGTCACCACAGGTGAATTGAAAGTTCAAAAATACCGTTATTTATACAAAAACATAACAGATACGTCTTTTTTGTGCTTTATGCTCACCCAGCTTTGTTCATTGACGCAGCATCCACGAAAAACTTAAAACAGACAATTCTATAGTCACCGACAGGTGAATATGAAAAGGAGTCAAAAAAATAACCGTTTATTTATACGAAAACCATAACAGATACAGTTTTTTTGCACTTTTTGCCCAGTCCAGATTTGTTGATATGACACCTTGCAGTTAAATTTGAATCCAGCATTTTTTGTATTTGCGATTAGAGGATTTGAGAATAGCTGTGATTTGGCCGTCTGTTTGATAAAGAGACTTCTCTCCAAAACTATTCCATACCTTCATCAAATTTTTATATTCTGAACTTGGATGCGAAATACCAGTTTATAGCGTAGCAAAGAAGGGCGTGGTAGTCACTAAGTGAGGTTAAGGTACGAGGAAAAGGTGGCTCCTGTCCAGTGCTAGGCGACAACACCCATGGCCAGCTGATCGTCAGGCATGCAGGACCGTCAGGCCTGTCATCCTGGAGGACAGGCCCAGGTGAATCTAAGTAAACGAACATCGGCGCCAATCTGTCCTTCAGTGTTAAACAACCTGCACCTAGCAGCTCTTACCTCCTCGTCCCAAGCCAGTTCCACGGCCACAAAAGTCGTCATCGAGCATGCATCAGCATCCGTCCACATGAAGCATCCCAAATTCAACTCTGTACCCACCACTGTGGATAATCCAATGTCCCTTAAGACCTCTTTGATGACAAAATGCGGTTTGGGGTCAGAAGAGCATGTTAAAAATCAAGAGATATTTACGTCTGCTCTGACCCCAGTCTACTTGATGACCTTCAGAGTAGGTTAATGAAAGCCGGTCAAATCGAGCAAAATCCTGGCGTCGCAACGCCTTGCAGTACCCCCTTGCTTGTAGCCCCGCAGCTTCCAGATGCAGAAAGTCAGGACGACCAAGTCACCTGTGTATGGATGATAGACGACATTACGGATCCATCCTGGTCATTTCCCGCAGAATTTGCTTGCTGAGCGCTTTCATCAGTTGACGAGGAGGCAGACGATGGGGTAGTGTCAATAACAGGTCCCGCCCGCCAAAAAAAGGGAGAGGGCGGGACGCAGAAGGTCCGCTGATAATGATTCCGCCAGCCACGGTCACGAAAACACCCGCTCCTCGCAATATCGCGCGTCAAAAAGGGCCAGACCTCTCAAGCCTGAGCCTTCTTTTGAGCAAGCCTCTTGATTCACCACCAGCGTATTCATATGCCGGCCTTTGCCGTAAACGCATAAAGTAGAGGCAAGAACCTTAAGTGGTAACTACCACCAACATGTCTATCACATGGCATCGAAGTGCATGAGTTGAAATGGAGGGAACACTCTTGGCCAAAAAAGGCGCCAGACCGACCGCCGGGCCTCCACCACTGTCACACACTCTTTCATCCGCATACTCCTCCTCCGCGCCACCAACCAAGCCTTCCTCAGCCTGCCCATGTCTCTCAGAGTCATATCAGGTATCAGCCTCCGCTTCAGCCTCCACAATCGCCCGAGTGACCACCAGCACCACCTAAGACCCCATCCTACCCTCATCTCCTTCCGCCATTTGAACGACCTCACGCCGTACAGCGGCCAGGTCCTAGCAGCCAGCCTTCTGATCCTCCAGTTTGGGAGCAAAGAAACAACTTAAACCCAACCAACCCAAAGCCAAAAGGCCGAATGACGGCTAATTGTCCAGCTTTTGGCCTTGGAAATGTTGCCTTTCCGACTGGTGGACACAGACATGGTTCCAACCACATCATGGCCCTCGTCCCTGTCCCCCAATACCCGATGCCGAGCAGGCATTTCTTGCCAGAAAAGCCGTCCTTACCCTGGCCAGCCACGTTTCACAATCTACAATGTACAACCAGCTGAGCATTGACTGGCATCTGTTTCCGGAAAAATCCATCTCATCACCCCCGAATCATGGACTAGTAAGGCATAGCCAAGGCCGCCTAATATCTTCTGTGATAGACGCTCACTGGGTGATCTGGGTGATGCCTCTGGTGTTGACGTTGCTCTCAGGCATCGCGCAGTTCGCTCTCAAAACCGCAGGATAGGGCAGGAGCTCTTTGTCCCCCGCAAGGTCCCCTCTGGTTGGTGGCATCTCATTCCAGAGACACCATGCTCGTGATTGAAATTAATCTGCCTTGGAGACGTCCACACACAGGTCCAGAGCTGTGGACGGCTCTCCGCAACGAGACCGAGACTGCCTGCAGGGTGAACAAGAACCTTGTGCCAGGCAAGCGATGAGTGCGATCACGGGCGAAATCTGCTGGCCGCCCTTAAATCGGTAGGCTGGGAGCACAACCCTTGCCGTGGCACATGTCATGGAACCTTGTCGTCCCAGAAAAATTCTAAAGAGCTACCCGTGTCCTGGACGCCTGCTGAAAAGTCACGAGGTCTGAGTTCGCACTCCCTTCTCCTATGCCGTTCGCAAACCCAGCTTCGTCCCGCCTGGCCTGCGTGCAGCGTCAGCTCGTCCTACCTGTCAAACCGTCTCATTTTTGACCCGTGCATACACACTGAATTCCACCCTCCACATGCTCCAGCGATTGTAGGAGCAGCGCAATTGCCATTTACGCAGTACAAGTAAAAAAACCAAACACAAAAAAATGGGCTTGACAAGGCAGCGGTTCGGTACCCTCGGTGTGTGAGCCACCGAGAGGGGAGGCAGTGAAAGAGCTGCTGCAACCATCCTTGCCAGTTTTAGAGAAGCCACAAAATGGTCATGCGGACGATGCCCTTGTCTGCATGAGCATTGTGGTGACATCATTAGTTCTGGAACTTCGTTGGACACTCTGAACAACAGGTTCCCGCCAGCGATGGAGGAGGGAGACGGACCACAGATTCGGACGTACGGGGAGTCTTCTCATTCTGCTGCGTCGAATCCACAAGGCCCTGACAGTTTTCTCAGTTCTATTCTGAGTCTCTTCAATTAGACAGTGGTTCGGGTCCAAGGCTAGTGCAAGGCGAGCGCCATCAGCTCTCAGGGAGCATCATCTTGAGGCAAGTCAGGGCTGTGTTGAAGCCTGTTGCCGAGGTAGCAGAGATGAGGATGAGAGAGAGTATTCCTAGACACCGACGTCCCTCGCCATGGAAATGAGGTTGCAGTGAATATGAGGCAGATATGGAAGATGAGATTTGCTAGTAGCCCTCAACCCAGGCAGGCTTGTGAGAACTCAAGGCTCCATCTCCTCAAATGAGTGCTTTGATCGCTGCCATTTCCTCCAACATATCCTCGAAGCTTTATAAGGCCACCAAAATGAACAACTGTTACTGGGGTGGCCACCCACCTGCTGATCCCCTGTACAAAAACAAAAAACATCCGCACTTTCCTTCCCCCACCCAAAAGATAGATTAAAATGCCGGAATGGAGACCTTGCTGATTGATCAACTGAGGACATCGTTGCTCTGCTTCACTTCTTCAAAGTCACGTGGAACAACGCAGCGACGTGAACAGCATAGAGTACCCGAAGTAGCTGTAGCAGCCAGCAGCGGCAGCAGCAGGCAAAGGTGGAGCAAAGGTGGGAAAGAGCCTAATGGGTGACCTCAGGCAATCTTTATTTACCACCGTTCACCAAACGGCATGCAATGCGGCCACACATACAACACCCAAGCACCACTAAGATCATGGTGTGGCATCGACTATCTGCGTCTCAACACCGTATGTTTTTTTGTTTAGGAGTTCCTGACCCAATAGACCTCAGGGTATCTCAATATGGAGGACGTATGCCCGAGCTGGCTTTGCCACGCCATAGAGGTGTATGTCCTTTCGCAGCAGCCACGTCAAAATCAGAAGTGTAACTTCATCAACAGTCCTGAGGAGTTCATTACAGACAAACGCCATCCGGACTTTCCACAGATAATATGCGTGATCTTTACTTTCATCAATATGAATCAGCAGTGGATCTCTGATGATGTTTGCGTGCCCCAATTGCTGAGGTCACCGATTATTGCTGGTCTATACTTCACATTCCTCTCCAAACAGAACATGGTCCTCTTGAAAAAACTTATTTAGTAAAATGATAATTATCTACTTTGAAAGTTTTATATCACAAATCCCCAACAGTATTCATTTTGCATGTTTTGCTGTAGGAGACTAAAAGACACCAAGTTTCATGACAAAACAATATTCCATTGTCTACTCACATCTATCTTTAGAATTTTCACATGTCAATGTTTGTGGGTCATGTTGCCTCACAATTTTAAACATTGGCTGAGAAGTCATCTTTATAATTTTTTGGGTCATGTTGCTGTAGATACCCAATAATCATGGTCCCTTTGGAACAGAAACTGTGGCTTCTAAGTGCATTTCTCCTTCGACAATTTTTAACATGGCTAGAAGTCATTTTATAATTTGTTTGGTCATGTTGCCTGAGTAAAGGCATAATTCAAGGTCCATTGAACAGAAATGAGGCTAGTCTTAAGTGGCATCACTATCTCCTTCACAATTTTAACAGTGGCAGAGAAGCTCATTTTTATAATTTTTTTCGGCGGTCTCATGCTGCTTTGAAATTAGCACAATACTCAGTCCTCACATCTAAACAATATGTTGTTTCAATAGACATTTGTTTCCTTCAACAATGTGTACAAAACAGTGGCTCATTGGTAATGTTTTGAATTTTGGCGGCATTTTGCTGTTGATACATGCACTATACTACATCCTATTCTAAAAAATTTGTTGTCTAACAGACGATTGTTCTTCCACAATTGTCCAAAGTGGCTCAAGATGACATGCTTTTGAATTTTTAGGAGGCATTTAGCTTTGACATGCAGCTATATCTACAGTGTCCTTTCTAAAAATGTTGTTTCTGAACAGAACATATAGTTATCTGTCACAATGGTCAAGAGTGGCTCAAACGGAGTGGATGGTCTGCTGGTCAGAAACAGGAAAGTAGGAGACACTGTTAATGGACACAAAGTTGCAAATGACTTGTTTTATTCAGCAAGCTCTTGAACATGAGTCTATCAATTCCCATTATAGAGCACAACCCATTTAATACAATTAAAAAAGAGAAACAACAGACATGGTGCTGGATTCCACCGGACTTTAAAAATGTTTTTCTAGATATTATAGTACTAAAAACTTCGCGCATGTACTAAATAGCTGTTAAAAAAAATTCCTCTGAATTGAACTAAGGTAGGTACAGGGAAAACTTGACCCAGATTTAGGTTATTCAGAGGACATTGGATTATGGAGCAACCGGACAAGAACAAACGTACAGGAACCATGATACCACCAGCACTTGAGTGAAATGAGAAAATAGAAATCCAAGGATTAAAGGGCACCTGTGTAACAGGAGCGATAAACCACCAGTACACTTTCCAAGTGACAGCTCAATTGGTCCACACACATACGGAGGGGCAATGGTGCTACCCATGTATTGAGACAGTTACTGAGGAAGGCTGGATGTTCTCACACTTCCTGCTTCCGCGCACTCTGCTTCAGCACGACAGTTATTCGTTGCAGCCTCATCAGGGGCATTTTAACCTTCGTGTTAATAATGAACGACCCACGCCCTGGCTGCTCACCGCACCCACTGTAACTCCGGCCCCTGGTCTGTCCTGTGGCCAGTACAGGTAATGAGTCAAATGTCTCAGTGATACTGAAAATGGTGTTGAAAGACCACCTTCATTTCTCCGCGCAACTTTTTTTAATGTTGGGTTCATGCAGTTGGGGCTCATGCTGTTGCCCATGAACAGTTAAAATCGTCCGCAATGTCCTGTGAAATCTAATATGGTGGCGTTAGAAAGACTTCCCTTTTTCCGCACTATGTGTTTAAATCTGGGGGTGTATGCATGTTTTGGGCATCATGCTGTGGCCCAGGACTAGGTATACGTATCAATGTCCAGTGAAACAAAATGGTGGTTTGAAAGACTCCTTTTCCCACTTTTTAATGTGGGTGTCATGCAGTTTGGGGGCTCATAGCGCGTTCCAGAACAGGATATTCATATGTCCAGTCAAGTAAAATGATGGTTAATTTTCATACTGCCTCTGGCACTTTTTAATTTGTGTGAATCAGGTCTGTCTAAGGTCATTCTGTGGTACTAGGCAGGGATAGGGAATGTTGGGTGTTACTTTTTTTTTCTGTGGCTTTTATACCTAAGTGTTGTGCCTAAATGTAGCAGGTATCCATTATTGACTGTTTTAGTGGCTGTTCAAGTCCAGCTTCTCCACGCCTGTTTGAGGGTGGTAAGAAATGAAGGTGTTGTTGCTCTCCAAATACTTTAATGGTCATCCGAAGATGATCGACTATCGACTAATCGAAAACCATGATCTGATGGTGGCCCGACTAACGAACTTATCTGAGTCGATGTCTGATAAGCCAACGTATTTCTTTCACACTAGCTTGGCGCGAAATTTGAGGTGGAGGAGGAAGTAGTGAGGAAGATCGAGTTTGCAAGTGCCCCTCGACCAGAGCTTGGGAAATCATGGGTCCATCCTGCTTCACATGAGTGCTTTGGATGCTCCATTTCTCCAACATGCTCCTCGCATTAAGCCATCAAAATGAAACCCTCCTGGGATCCCTGGTACAAAACTAAAACTCAGACATTTTCCTTCCACCCACCCAAATAGAAGATAAAAGGCAGGAAAATGGGAGAACCTTGGCTGATAATTGATCACTGAGACATCTTGTTCGTCTGGCTTCACATCCTCAAATGTCCTACTGTGGGAACAACAACAGCGACGTGACAGCAGTACAGAACCAAGTGTAGCCGTTAAGCGGCAGCAGCAGCAGCAGCCAGGTGGCAAGAAGCCCTAAAGGGTGACCTCTGCAATCTTTATTTACCACCTCACCAAGCGCATGCAATGCCGTGGCACACATCCAACACACAGATACGCAGCTTAAGAACATGGTGCACGAGACTATCGTGCGACTCAACACCCGATGGTTATTTTGTATGTGTTTCCGACCCAATAGACTTCTGGGTATCCCAAAATAGGACCCGTATGGCCGCGAGCTCGCTCGCCACGCACATATTGGTGTTTGTCCCGAGCCCATCAGCCAGCCCGTCATATCTGAGCGGAAGAAACCTTTCATCACGCTGGAGGTACGTCATTACAGACAAACGGCATCCGACCCTTCCACACATAATGTGTGGAATCGTTTGACTTTCCACAACAAGATGAATCAGACATGGATCTCTGATGATTTGTGGCCCCAAATGCCGAGGACACGATTAGGTTGCCGGTCTACCTTCACATTCCTCTTCAAACAGAAATGGTCCTCTTGAAAACTTTTTGTTATAAAATGATCAATTCTGACTCAATTTTTATTCCTCTTTTCCCCACCGATTCATTTGTGGCTGCGGTTTTGCTGTGAGAGACTGTTAAAAGACAAGCAAGGTTTCAATACAAAACCGTATTCCATTACTTCACTTTACTTTAGAAGTTTTCACAAATGTCAATCGGTATTGAGGGTCATGTTTGCTGTGAGATACAGCTATAAATATGACCGTTGGAACAGAAATGTGGCTTTTGATGGCATTGTCTCCCTCACAATTTTAATAGTGGCCTGAAGCTCATTTTTTTGGGTCATGTACTTGAGATACAAGCAATAACATGGTCCTTTGAACAAGAAAATGTGGCTTTTAAGTGCATTCTGCCTCACAATGTTTTAAACAGTGGCACTCTGAAAGACATTTTTACTAATTTTTTGGTATCATGCTGCTTTTATAAAAGCAGCAATACTAACAGATTCCGATTCAAAAAAATGT